>CAUYON010016208.1:0-37500 GCA_963573935.1 Arctocebus calabarensis | reverse complement strand
CTTCATTTACATGACTGCTACTTAGGGTTAAAAGAGAAAGGCAGTGAGGGTTATGGGACTTTTAGTTGGAATCCCCATGCTTAGGTATTGACAGTTTTGGAGGACCATGGACACCTGTTCCAGTAAGTCACGTTAGTATTCAGCAGATCCCAAGGCAGTGGTTTCTGGCCACATCAATGACAACATTTACATATAACATATCCAGGGCCATCTGCAAGGGCCAAGGGAGTCAATCTAAATTTGTCTATGGACAACTCCCCACTTGCCCCACCTGTTGAGGTGCTGCTTATAAGGGTTTATGTGGTAGGTCCATTGGTGCCTGAGCCAATCACTAGAAAATTGGGCTGGCTAAATTTTCAACCTCATCTTTCAGTGCCCCATTTACCTCTTTAGATAAGGAATTGATCATCTTTCAGGACATAACTTGCCTCATTCCCAGTTTATCTACTTTTTCCTCAGTATTTCTCTGATGATGGTGCACCTTAAGTTAAGGCCCAATGCTTACTTAACTTAGCTGTGCTGGGTTCATAGATTACTGCCAGGAAGGAATAACTGGAGGAAGAACAGGGATTTGGAGAAGCTATGTCAATGGAAGGTGGCAAGGAGGATTGATGGTAGGGAAAATGTGTCATCAAATCCAGCCTGCCCCTGGCCTGATTCTTTTACCATTATAAACCTTCAGATGCTTGTTACATCTCTTTGTTGCCTGTGGACATTGGGCAGGGCAGACATTTTTATTTTCATTGCCTTTGTTATTTGTTTGTTTTTTAAAAGAGCTGAACTTTGGCTATTTGGTGACTCTAGTGTGATCAAAAGCATGTTGATCCTTCCCTGGGAAACACTTTTGACTCATAGGAACTCTGTTTATTACAACCATTACCTTTTATTTATGTTTGTCAGTTGCTGGGCAGCTAACTAGACTGTGGCATATAGATCCCCAAAGGCAAAGGAGAGTGACTCCAAATGCTGGTGTGCTGTCTGAAAAGAAGTTCATATTTATGATTTTGCTTGCCTCACATTGGGAATCTAAATGTGGCAATTTTCAAGCTGGGAAAAGAATTTCCATTAACAGATCCCAGAAATGAACTCTTTTGTCTTTTTATACATTTATGGGCAAACTTCCTTCTTGCTCCTTTCTCCTTCCCCCGAAATAAAGAAACAAACAAAAAATAAACACCAAAATGGTCTCTGTGCTTGAATGAGCACACAAAAGGCAATCCCTGAGGATTTTCCCCGAGGAAGGCTCAAAAGCTTAGCTAGATGGACAGCCACTGCCTAGGTTTTGTAATCTTTCCTTCTCCTTTCCTTCTACTTCTCCAGTTTAAGCAAATGTAGGTAGAAAGACTCAGAGTAGGAGAGAAGGGGTGTCAGTTCAGGGATAAAATGGAAGAAAATACATCAAAGGAAGGTACAGGGATCAATTAAAACAAAACAAAAGTTGGCATTCCTAAGATCTTAATTCTCATTTTCACTGTGAACTATAAAATCACTTTTCTGTCTTTAAAAATAAAGTTCAACTGTTCCATTCAGACACAGAATCTAGTTTGGGATCAACAGCATAAAGAATTGTTCAGGGAAAGTGAACAATGCTCATGGAACCAGTCCCACGGTGGGCAATATGGGAGAAATTTATGTCCTACGTCAGTGGGCTCTTGGCCTCATAGTCAGGTCAAACAAGGGACTACCTGAAAAGGTATTAATTAAATTTCACCTCAAAAATGTTCTGTTCCTCAGAAATTCTCTGGACTTGACTCACATGCCTTATGCTATAAAGTTGTTTTAGCTCGTTGGTGTGTTGGCTGTGTCTCCTCAAATAGACTGTTAGTTCTGTAAACAGAGATGATGTTCTCCATGTTTCTAGGATCCCTCCTTGCAATATTTAGTATAAGATGCTCCATGCAGTGTACTCTGCCCCAAATAAACACATGAATAAGTGAAGGGACAAAATCTAAGTGCAATATCATCTATGTGACTATAATGCAGCTATTGGGCAAACTTACTTGTCCAGAACATAACAGAAAAGGACTTGAAAGTGAGCAAAGAAAATGCATAGGTTGATTAGATGACCATTGTAGTTAACATTTATTTTATGGAAGGCTTAAAGTGGGTCAGTTCTTATACTGATTTGATACTGACATCTCCATTTAGTTGTCATATTTTTACTACTTCCATTTTATAGACAAATATATAAGTTGCCTAAGGTTCTAACTTAGCTCTATAAGACTAGAGTTCATGTATATAACCACTATGCTGAATAAACACTATAAACAGTGGGTATAGATGAGGAACTGTCTGCCCCTGTCTGGTGCTCACTTAAGCTTTTTTTCCCCACCAATCAGTTCTTTTCTAAACTCTTACTTTGCACAGAGTTGTAATACCATAGATCTCTATTCTCAGCCTAAGGAGAGAAAAGATAGCAAATAAGAAAAGCCTCATCATAGGCCATTTCATAAGATGCTAATTCACAACTTGACAGCAAGGAAAGGGGCAAAGTATGTCTTGTCTTTTTTTTTTAATTAAGGACACAAAAAT
Source organism: Arctocebus calabarensis (assembly GCA_963573935.1). Lineage (NCBI taxonomy): Eukaryota > Metazoa > Chordata > Mammalia > Primates > Lorisidae > Arctocebus > Arctocebus calabarensis. The sequence continues at coordinate 34,968 of CAUYON010016208.1, read as the reverse complement.
GATGGTGTGAAAGAAGGTTAGTGTGGGGTTATTTTGGTTCTGGAAAACTGTCCCATAATATGTGCCCTCTGAAAGATTTACTGTATTCTAATCCAGTGCCTTTGATAATTGATGATGATAGAGTTGTAAAGAAAAGGCTATATTCAGCACAACGAATATTAAAGGTATGGGTTTGATTTTAAAAAATTCCCTTTAAAAATATTACATTAAAAGGGGCCACCATCTTTGTAAAATACAGAGTTCTAGATAGCAAAGGGCATTTTCTAGACTAGCAGAAATCTAGGATTTCATAGATACTTTTTAGAAATCTAGATTTCATAGACAAGGAAAAAAAATAAAATGGGGGTGGGAGGACCAATAGGAAAGTTAAATGTTAATTGTACTAAGGAAAAAGGTTTAAACAGAACAACTGCCATTCACTGTTATCTTCTCTTAACAGAAGTAAAGTTACTATCAGCAAATTCACATCAAAGCAATGGGAAGGACAACATTTTAGAATAAAGGAAAGTCCTTTAGGTTGAATGAAATTAGACAGGTTTTTATTTTTTGCATTTCACCTTACACTTATGAGAATTTTATTTTGAGCAAACAATGATTGGTCTACAGCTTGCTATTTAAAAGGTGCTGTTCTGGAAAAGTATCTTTTAATTGGCTATATCCAGGGTCCAGTTTTACATTTTCATCACTCCTACTTAAGAACAACTTATGAAGAGTCAACATGGAGTGTTTGGTTCTCTTTCCCAAGGTTCAAGCGGAGTTCACAAAGAGTCCTGCAAGCTGGTGTTCATGTATCCTATCTATAGAGTTGAACCCAAGAGGTCCAACTTCCATGGTATATGAATATTATCATTGTTGTTTGTATGAAGAAAGGATTTTTGGGAAAACCTTTAAATTTGAGTTAAAACTGGTTAGCAAAGTAAGACCATCTTTCCATTAAAAAAATTACCAGTTTTCCTGATGCTAAATTAATGAGGAGAATATATTGTGCAAGTAGTCCCTAACCATGTTGGACCAGAAAGCTATATATTTTTAATAAAAGGGAAACTATAAAAAACATGAGTTTTTCTGACTTATTATAATAAGAATGCTTGCATAAACAAATAAGACTGACCTTTATTTTTTTCTTGAAAGCATTAAAACAGAATAGGTTGAACCTTAAAAAGTGAATGTCTTCAGGGAATATCTGGGTATTCTTGGCAAGTGAGCATGTGAGTGTTTCTTTTGTTATAAACTTCTTTCAAATGTGCCAGTTTTCTGATTGCCTCCTGTGACCTCTGATTCTCCACTATCAGGAGCCATCTCAGTGGGGGCAGGGGCTACCTCTGCTTTAAATGAGAATCTCTGTTACCAAGGGATTTCCACTGTACTAGCTGTACCTGAGCCTCTGGGTCCTCACCAGACAAATGGGACACTAGAAGTTCTAACTCAAAATTACTTATCAATTACCTGTTTCATAAAACAACTTAGCTACTATCAGCAATGCATAATAACAATAATAACAATAACAGCAGTATCATTATTGTTACCATAGAACCGAGCACCTGACTTAGAGTCAGGACACTTGAGCTTAAGTCTTAGCCCTGTCACTTACAATGTGCCACTGGGTAAGTCAAAGAACTATTCTAACCCTCAGATTTTTCATGTGTGAAACTGAGATTACAATATTTGTTGAGACTCCTAAAAAAGAGCTCAGCAAATATTCATTAGCTCTAACTTATGTGGGATCAAAGGTGTAAAATGGAAAAAGATGATACAACATGTGACATAGCTCGAGATTTTACCTGGAAATGACTTTGAAGACTTTTAAAATATCCCCAAGAAGGCCTTATTTTCCTGTATTTTATTCTTTCTACTGAAATTTGAAGTCAGTTGCCTATTGCAGTTGATTATATATTCTTCATATTCTTCATTAATGAAGGTTGGCTTTACATGCTTTAAGGAAAGTCTAAACAAAATTGACTAGGAAGTGGTTTTAGTTCCACAAGCTCAGTATGCTGTTGATAATTATATATATGTATATAAAATATTAAAAGAGGCTATTAGAAACATACAAGGGGAGGAGATGCCTTCTTTCCTATGTTCTTGTCCTATCACCTGTGGAGGATTGTACTCAGTACTAGACAGTGATTTTCAGGAATAAGCACAAACTAGAATGTATGAAAAGGAGAACAAGAATGATGATGTGGATGGACCTGGAATTATCACATATATGGGATAATATCGAAGGAGGTATGACTTAGGGAAAGTATGAGAACTGCCTTCAAGTATGTGAAGGACTGACTTACAGAACTGAGAGCAAATTTATATGGTGAAGTTCTAAGAGGCAGAACTATGACCAATAGGCAAAAGTCATAGGACACATTTTGGCTCAATATGAAGAAGAAATGACACACTAAGCCAAAGAAAAATGAAATTGGTTATCTTGAAAAAGAAGTTCCTTGAGATGTGAGACATTCAGAAACAGACTAGATGATAGCCAGGATTTTTAATGGAAGGGAGTGCTATGTTGGGTGGGAGACCATCATACTTGGCCATAAACTCATTCTATAACCATGAATATAGCTGAGCCTCTACTTCAGGAGATGTCCTGTACATACTAATGTATGAGACAGAGGCAGTCCCTGCCCTAGTGAAGGTGAAGCTGATAGTCTCTTTGGAGTAACAGACTGTAAGAGGAAATTCTATGTGCTATAAAGAGGGTGAAGTGACAGAAGATGCCAGAGGTGGTCTGGGAATATGGATCTAAAGAGGTGGCATTTAAATTGAAACTAGAGGGAGGAGACGGAGCCATATTTGGAAAGGGAAAAGGAGGGTCGGGCTGTAAGAGACCCCATTCCAGGCAGAAGGCAGCCCTTGGGGGGATGATTTAGGGTTTCATTATGAGATTGACAGGTCTGAGGCAGGAAATAATAAGACACTTTGTGATAAAGTTAATAAAGTTCACTAGCTGCAGGGAGGAAAAAAGACAAAAGGGAGGTGAGTGGGGAAATATGGAAGTCAGTTAGAAGGCTGTGGGAGGAGCCCAGGCAAGAGGCAATGATGAGTTGGACAGAAGAAAAAGGTTATAAAGGAGAGAGGATATGTTGTGAGTAGTGGAGAGGAACTGGCTATGGGAGATGGAAGGAAAGAAAGATTCAAGTTGATTTCTCCCTTGAGATTGTTGTAGACGGTGGAACTCTTTGTGGAGATGAGAGATAGATTTGGGAGAAGCTCAGGAATTCAACTTTGTATGCATTAAGTTTAAGATAACTATGAGATATCCAGGTAATGTCAGTCCTCCAAGAAGATACAAATCTGGAGGTCAGAAGAGATGGTCAGGCTGGAGATAGAAACTCAAGAGTCTGTAATTTGAATAATAAGGCAGACATATAAGGAATTCAGCAGGAAATTTTACAACAGGCTCAGATACTGATGGTTGTAAAAATTACTTATTTGATTAAAAAAGCTTCTAGTGGAACTTTTCTTATGCCAAGTCCTATGCTTGGCACTAAGAAAAGTAAACAGACATGAAGCAAATAAACAAATAAAAAGGAATCAGATGTGGTTCTAATTTGGCAGAATTAAAGTCATCTAAAAATTCCCAGATTTAGACAGATGTTCAGCATAAGAGAGATGATGATCCTGGGTCATCAGAGGACATAGCCAGGTCTGTAATCACTGACATAGTGCATGCATGGCATTTATTCCCCAAAAGGGCCAATGAGCAAAAGGAATCTTCCAATAGCTGAGCCCTAACAATTAGCTACAGGATTTGATAGGTTCAGAGGAGTATGCTAATTACTGAATTATTTTAAGTCTTGGGTAGGGAAGACTTGAAACTCTGTAAAGAGGTCTCTAAGATGACCTTGTGCATATTAAGGTCCAGTGTATCCAACCTTATCATATTCTAAAGAAGATCAATTATCTTATACTACAGGAAATTAAAGTTTGGGAAAAAAGCAGCCTAGGGAGATATTTTTAATTGGGTCTCAACTTATGGAAGGCTAAGGACTGAATTCTGGGCGTCAATTCTGAAGCAATTATCAACACTTCACTCTTGCTTTCAAAATCTTGAATTCAAGGATCTGAGGAGTACTGGATAAAATAACCTTTGCAGTTCTACCAAGCCTGTAAGGATGTGCTTTGCCTCTTCTCACCCAAAGGCAGCTTCAGTTCTAATCAACACAGGTTGCCAGACATTCCACTCTTTCCTGACCAGCGGGTCTGTGCCTGCTTTAGTGTGCTTGCTTCTTGCTGTTCTTAACTTCTCTTTTTAGACTTGGTTACTCTACAATGCTCCTGTTGTCCTTGAACCCTTCATTTCTCATTGACCTTTCCTCTACACTTTCCCCAGCAACTAGCAGTCAATTCATTGCACTGCCTACTACTGTTTCATGTGCATCAGTTTTAGTCTGACTTGGGTATAAGAATATTGGAGTAAAGAGTTGATATCTTTGGGTCAACTCCCTGAGATATTTATGAAGGCCAATTAAGTGCCAAGTATGGTGTTAGGTCATATCTGAAACAAAAAGTTGAATAAGTTCTAAATCTCCTCCCTTCAGGATCAAGCAATTTAGTGTGAGGAGGAAGACATGTTTCTCAATAGTCATGAAAGTATAAGATTTTTAAAATAAAGGGCTATGGAAATGCAACAAAAGGAGAGAGGTTAATTCTGACTGTGGTTGGAAGTTACAAAACCATTAGGGAGTGTTCTGTGAATAGAGTGAAGTGAAATTGGAAGCCCGGAGCCTGTGGTCATAATGAAGGAAACTTTTGGGAGATGATGTCAGAATAGCTGACAGAATACTCATCGTGAACACTACCAAATGGTGTGCTGAGGGGTCAACATTTTATCCATTGGAAAGCGAGATATAGAAGATTTTTAAGCACAGAGAGTCTCACACAAGCAGCTACATTCAGCAGAGAGTGAATGATACAATCAGTCCTAAGTAATTACATGTCAATTAACTGAAAGATACAATGGCTCATATGAGAGGAACAGATGAGGTCAAATATTTTAACCCTGGATCCAGGGATGATAGAGACAGTGGGTCACTTCAAAGCAAACTGGGCTCACACGGAAACTTGTGCTTGGCTGTCCATGGAAGAGGAATTATTCACTAGGATGCAAGAGGGAAGAATTAGATCAGGGAGACAAAGCCACAGGGACACAGATGGATGCTCATTATGATAGGGAACTATGAGATCTTTGGAGCTCTCTAGCTATTTTCAAGTAGCAGTTTTTTTTGGGGTGGGGGATGTTGTTAGTGAGACAACTGTTTGTGAGGAATAACATGGAAGAAATTCATGAACCAGGTTTTTTTTTTTTTTTTTTTTTTGAGACAGAGCCGCAAGCTGTCACCCTGGAAAGAGTGCAGTGGCATCCCAGCTCACAGCAACCCCAATTCCTGGGCTCAAGCGAGTCTCCTGCCTCTGCCTCCCAAGTAGCTGGGACTACAGGTCTTTTTTTTTTTTTTTTTTTTGGTTGCAGTCGTCCTTGTTGTTTGGTGGGCCCAGATTGGATTCGAACCCGCCAGCTCAGGTGTATGTGGCTGGCGCCTTAGCCCGTTGAGCCACAGGCATCGAGCCCATGACGCCTGGTATTAAGTTGGGATTTAATCAGTGGTCCCCAATTGGTTGGTCCAATGAGCTGGGCCAATTTGTGGTGAAATTATTGCTCACCAATTGGTGGAAAAATAAGGAAAGATAAGGGTTTTATAGTGAGTTTTCAGGAAGCTGAGCTTTTCCCTTTAAAGGATAGTCCTTTACGTGCAATTGATCTATTTCTTTTCTTCCTTTTTAGTGTTAACATAGTTCTTCTGTTATTACATGATGTTGAAGAGGGGCGGTAATTTTGTTTTGAACCACTGGACTTTTAGGGGAAAGACATCAAAGAACTGTCTATCTACTCTTAAGCGGGGAGAGCAGCTATTGATGAATGACATTTAAATACCTTTAGGGGGGATTGTTAAGGGTGAGGTTTTCCTTGCACTGGATTAAAGATCAGTGTGCAAATGAGCATGGTCCTTCCTTCAATGAAGCTTGAGGGTTCATATGCCAAGAGTTCCTCTGTAAATAAGGTCTGGTCACCTCATTTCTCCCTTTACACTTTCCCCTGAGCTAAGCAGATTTCAGTAGTGCCCCCTCCATAAGCCTTTGGAGTGATGATGAGAAAGTCACTTCCACTGAGGGTAAAGGAGGTAAAACCTTCCCACATTGGATTTTCTGCTCCTTTGATATAAGGCTAAGCCAGGGTTATTTTGCTGGGCATGGGGACCCAAGATCATTGGCAAGAACCCAAACTTGCTAACTCTGTCATGGCCAAGGAAAAAGAGTGGTTGAGTTGAACAGGACTGAGTGTAGGTGGGCCTGGGTCCTCTTTGAACCACTTCCCTTTTGGCAATGGTTTCAAAGGCTCCTCATCTTTGGTCCAGTCTCTGGCATCATTGGCTGTGTGGGCCGTCTAAGGCAGACCAGCTGTGTAATCACTGACTGGGCAGAAAACTGAAGGACCCACGGGACTCTGCTGATCCAGTAGGTTGGGCTGATGAGTAGAGTAGGGGAGGCAAATAATGACCAAGCAGAAGGAAATAAAGAGTGAGGTTACAGCAGGAGCTTCAATTAAAATGCAGTCATCTTTACATCTCCTTAAGGAATACAGGTAGGATCAAAGTTCCCTTCCCCCTGACCATTCCAGATGGTGCTCCCCTCTTGAGTATGCTCAAGGAACAGGCCATTCTGTGATGTTGTGGGAGGGAATGTTGGTCAGCAAGTGAGTTGGCAGAAGACAGAGGGTTTGTCTTTTTTTCTCTTTCATTTCTGACTATAAAATGATTCAAATCAATTTTTTAAAGGCAAAAAACATATATGGATCACTCTCTTAATCTCTTCGTGCTGGGTGGACGAAAGTGTCTGAAGGCCTGATTTGAGTCCTTCGCTCATCCCTGATTAAGTTCTATGTCACATCATGTAACTGCAGCTAGGGTGGCCCCACTGGTCCCAGTTGGCCTAGGATATTCTTGGTTTCCGCACTAAAATCTCACATCCTAGGGATGTCTTCAATCCTGAGCAAACCAAGCCAGTTTGCTTAGGATTGAGCAAACTACACTTCAGTTTTCCCATCTGTAAGATGGATATAAAGTCATGATCCTGCCCCAGCTGCCTGCAGTCAGAGGATGAAACAGGGCAACAGATGAGGAAAATACTTTGAGATTAATGCTGGATAGATGCAGGTGGATAGATTGGAAGCATCACTAAAGCCCGCCTCTGTGTGTTGGTACATGCATTACCTAAGACACTTTGTGGAACCCTAGTCATCTTACAGACCTCTAATACATGCTCTTCTTTGCTAATCCTCTTCATGCCCTGCGGCAGAATGGATCAAGCCTTCCTTTCTGGTCCCACTGTACTTGCAAGCTCTGTGGCAGCAGCAGACTCATCACTCTGTTACCCACATCTGCTTCCCTGACCTGACTGAGAGCCCTTTACTGGCAGGAACCCTGCACCCAGCACCCACACAGCTAACAGTAGCTGCCTGATAAATGTTTGCTGAATGAAGAAGTAATTTTTAATTCCTGAGATAAACCACCAGAATTATTTGAAACCCTGGAAACTGAACACTGCTGGTTTTACATGCATGAATATGTATTTCCGACCCTCTAACTTTCTTTTAGGGTTCTGTAGTTAAGATCAACTGGTACAGCTCAGAGACCTAGATGTGAGAACTGAAGTCTGGCTCCTCTGGGAAGAATTCCACAGACAGAAAGCATTTCTCAGGCACATCTGATCCACAGCCTGCCCCATATTGTGAGAAGCAGGTGTCAACAGTTCATTTGCAGCTCACAGTAAACCACATCTGGTCCTCTAATGCAGAACCATTTGTCAGCAGCAGCAGGCACGCAGGTCTGTGTCAGACACCTCAGAGATGCTTGACAAAAGATAACAGAGAGAATGAATGAAAGTCCCCTTACCATTAATGGAGGGAGTAGAAATACCACTCAGCTCAAGAGTTGGCCCACTGGTCTTATCTCAGCCACCTCTGGTTCAAAGAAAGGAAGAAAAGCTGGGCCAATTCTAAGGACTGGCTGCTGAAAGGCAGATGCCAGCATGAACAGGATACTGGGCAGGGCAGCAGGGCCTTTTTTTTTTTTTTTGTGGATTTTAAAATACACAGGGTCATAATGCTGGAAGATTCTCTCCTCCAGTGATAGAAAATGGCTCCCGAGGAAGAGAAGACTGATGGCCCAGGTCTGCAGCCCCAGCCTGACCCTGCATCTCTGCTCTCACTCCCTCCTCTTCCTCTCATGTCTGCCACCATCTCCTGCCCCTCAGCTCTTGCTTCAACAGCTCCACTTGGATCTGTATTTATAATGGGATTCCATAAGAGATTTTGTTTGAGGAAATGATTCCATGTTGCAAACAGCAATAACAAAGGTTGAAAAAGAATGCAAGCGTCACCCTCCGCTTTACTCCTACACTGAACGCTCACACTGGCTTTCACCTGGAATGTCTTTCTCTCTAGCTTTCTCAAGGATGTTTTGCCCACTGGGTAAGGAACAGTTCAGGGAGTGCGGCCTCCTCCTGGAGGCCTTCCTAGGGGAGGTGCAAGGTATTAGCCCTTTCATGCTTGGTCCCCCACCCTCACCTTGCATATGTATCTAACTATTTATTCATATGGTACTTCTTTCTCCATTATAGTCACGTTAGTTGCTACCAGCTTGTTTTCTCTCTTTCATTCTAAGTGTGGTCACCCCTAAAAAATTTAATAGTTCACATAATAATTGAGATTTCTATTAATAGTTTCTTTTGAAAAATAAGGCAATGGAAGAACATTCCTATATGCCAACATTAGACCAGAACTGCATGGAGGCTGATTCCTCTAGATGAGGCACACGCTTTGGTTTACTAAGTCCTTATCATTTTCCATGATCTCTGATGCTCAGTTATCAGTTTCCATCAACATTCAGGGATGTGCGGCCTACAGCCTGCGGGCCCCATTTTCATTTTGTAAGGATTTTTTTTTTTTTTTTGCTTATCTGCAGTATCAGATATCATGAAGTATGCATGGATCTTTATATTTTTTAATTTTTTTTGCTCATCAGCTTTTTTTAGTGTTTGTGTAATGCACGTGGTCCAGGACAACTCTTCTTCTTCCAATGTGTGGCAGAGAGAAAAAAAAAGATCGGCACCTCTACAGTGTAGTGTAGTGGGTAACAATGTAGTTGCTGAACTTGGATTGCCTGGGTTCAAATTCTGGCTCTGTCACTCACTAGCGATGTAACCTTTGACAAGTTACTTAACCTCTCTGTGCCACTGCTTCATTATCTGTAAAATGATATTATACAGTAGGTAGATATTATAATATTTACTTCCTTGATTTTGTGTAAGAATTCCATAAATTAGGGAAAGCGTATGAGGATTTAGAGATTGCTTGTCACATATAATGAGTATACAACTAATATTAACTACGGTTACTATTTACCATAGTGTTGGCACTGTGGTTTTGTTTCTTAGAATAGAGAAATATTGTCTGTATTCATAACTCTATGTTACAAAAGAGGTCACCACTTACGATTTACCGCTGATTCACTTCCCTTATTTTCTTTACTTGTCCTCTGGGGACATTTGAGGTCGCAGTCCCTTGTACTAGATGATGAAGTTTTGGGAATGCCAGTGTCATAATGTATTCATCTCTGTTTTCCTTTAGTATTTACTTTATCATTTTAAAAATATTATATTTGGAATGTAGGTAGAATTAAATTGTGTGACAGCAGTCATCTGCTTTCATTTGCTGCCTTTAGAATGTTTACTAGTAATGGCTAAAGAGGCCCATGGATTGAGTCTGTTGGTTTAATTTGTCTTGTATGAGTTTGACAGACCAGACACAACTACTGGTTCCATAATGTGCTTATGAAGTCACCATATACATGGAACTGGTCTATGTCATGAGTGGTTGCTTGCAGAAGTTTCCTATATACTAAATTTTCTGCTAGGTTCTCCGGAACAGCTGGCACTTGCTTCACTGAACTGTAAGCAGAAACACAGGTGGAGGGTGGCTTAGCAACAACAGCAAAGATACAGAAGTGGGGAAAATCTGTGTTTGTGGGCCACAGAGACTGGCTTAATGAGTGGAATGGCTTTTTTGTTTTACATTCCTCTTCCAAAAGAATAAATTTCATTCCCATGGGAATACAGAACAGGATTAAGATATCATTGTGTTCTTTTTTTCCTTCTAGATGTTTGTGCTGAGGAAGAATGAATAATATATGTAAATTTCCCTGTCTGACCTTCTTTTGTTTGGGGACGCCACTATGAGGGAGGAAGCTGGTTCCTTCCGTTTGGGATTTCACCTGGGCCTTTGCTCCTTTTCCCCTGAGGAAGAAGCTGATTAGACATAATTGTGGAACCATGATTGTAGCCCATGGGGTCACTCATTACATGTTATTGGGACAGATGACCCAGGCTTGTTCTACAGGGGCCCAGCTCAGGGCTAGCCCTTCCCTTTCCTTTCTGCTTATCCTCACAGACCAGGCATTGTTCAGATAATGGAGCTGTCTACCTTCAGGTATGTGGCTACATGCAGGGTGGCTATTAGCCGAACATTTGAGGCGCTGAGTGTGAAGAGGAATAAAACCACACATATGAACATTTCTATCTTGGCATCTTGAAATTTCCACCTCATTGCAATGAAAATAATTTGGGTGTGGTATGGCTCAGAGAAGGCAATCACTATTAATTTGGGTGAGATACCAAGAAACAGAATAGACAGTGAGTAAAGAGGGGAAGAGAAGTGTGGAAGGAAAGGGTGTTCTTATTCAAGAGCAACTCCTATACTGGGAACCTTCATAAGGGTTCATAATTCATTTCATCCCCAAGATAAACCTAGGAAGCTTATAGCAAGGCCCCATTGGGAAGATGAGAAAATTAAACTTCAGAGATATTAAAATAATAATTGTTAACACTTTTTAGTCATTTTCTTCTTAGGTTTTCATCTAACTAATCACTTAGCAGCCACAGAAATAAATGCTTTGATATTTGAAACTGAGGTTTAGGGAGGTAAAGTAACTTCTTCAAGAAACGTTTGTTATTAACTGGTAGACCTGAGATTCATACTCAGTCCTGATCTCAAGGGCATACTGCTATTTGCTACTCTCCCAAGATCCATGGGTAGATATGAGAGTCAGGGTTTGAAGTCAGATCTCATCAACCCCAAAGCATATTTGCTTTCTGAATCCACAAGCCCCAAGTGGCAGGGGTAGGATGGGTATCCAACCCTTCTCCCTCCTGTCCTGCCTTTGTGTTACAGCATCTATCAACATAGGAGAAAAAGGCAAAAGACCAAGCAATTCTGAAATAAAGTTGCTGATGAGAGGGAGAGAGAGAGAAAAAAATAGATGCTATTTTTGATAGAGTCAGCTTCTTAAAAGAAAGCAACATACAATTTGTATATCAGCGGGGGAAAGCAGTGCTTCAGCGGGCAAATCACAGCCTGTGCTGGGCTGTTGTTCTCGCCTAGGTAAAGGCCATTCATTTCCCTTGTTGTTCTCCCCAGATCTATCCTTGCCACCTCGCTCTCACCACTTTCCTTTTCTCTCTCTCTCTTTAATGTGTTTCTTAGCCATTTATGAGCTTCCCAGCCAGGTACAATAAAGACAGATCTCTAACAAGAGTGAATGCACATTTGTCTTTATGATTTCACCAGGATTCTCCAAAATAACTCGGCACTGTGGAGCTCCAGCCTAACCTAGTGCTTCAAGACAGAGTGCTAGGGGTTTTGGACCCCCCTGGCATCTCACGTCCCCTGATGTTTTCCTTGGATGTTTTAAGGATGCTACCTTTTAAAGTAGTGATGGGAACCTCCATCAGCACAGAGGAATGAATGAGGGTTTCAAAGTCAGGGTTCGTGTCTAAGTTCCATTCCACAAATCACTTTGAGAACCCAACCAAAGTATCACCTCTCTGAATCTTAGTTTCCTAACCTGTGAAAGGTAAATTATAATACCTAAATCAGAAGAGGAGGGAAAGATTAACACATGAACATCCACAGGGGACCAAATGTACCCCCACACTATGGTACATTCAGTCTATAACAATCTGCTTTTCATTGCTGAGAGGAATTAAAGGCCCATAGGGTTTGGGGGAGCATACAACTTTTTGGTGTGTTTTTAAATTTGATCTGTCACAGGTGAGCAGGGGTACATTAATATGCATCAGATGTACCTATTTTTCATTTTAGTGCAAGGCGAGACACCAACTGTGGGATGGCACTGATCCTGGGGAAAATACTTGTGCCCTATAGGAGAAAATGGTGCAGAACAGAGGCTAAGATTCCCTGGGAGTTCAGGCGGAGCCCACAGAAAGCTATTTCCCCCGTGGAACCTCATCAGTTTTCTTATTTGTATATTGGTTGGGTAGGATTAAATTGAGGGTATGGGGATATTAAATGAATAATCATTCCTTCCACATAATTTCCCTCTTTACATCTTTAGAAGGCATTCTTTCCTAATGGTTGGAAGAGGTCCTGGAATTAGGCTGCCTATATTAAAAATTCAAATGTCCCATTTGCATGCCAGATAATCTTGGGCAAATTCCATAACCATTCTGTGCCTCACAGTTCAGTTTCCTGAAGACAAAAAACAACATTACCTTCACAGAATTGTCGTTAGGATTAAATAAAATAACACACATCAAATGTTCCTTAAAACTACCCAGGGTGAGCCAGAGCTCAACAGATATTAACAAGACATATCATCACTACCACTAACATGCTAACTCAAGCCCTTGCTGCCCCTCTGCTTGGTCTTTTGCACTGGCCTGCTGCACCAGGCTCTTGGCAAGCTTTTTTGGTACTCCATCCCACGTGTCCTGACCTGAGAAAGCTTCTGTATTGATGCAGCTCTCCTTTGGCAAACTTCCAGTCTCTCTGCAAACACGCACACACGCACACATTTTCTCTATCTTTCTCTTCCCTTGTCCCTCCCTGTCAACCTCCCTCCTTTTTTTCCTCTCTCCTTTTTATCTTTCCCCATTCCCTCGCTCTTTTCTTTCCTCTCCAGCTCTTCTGAGGATGCAGGCAAATCCGGCCTTTCTACTCAGAGGCCTTTGTCTCTGATCAGGATTGACCTGGGTCGCAGAGTTCATGGGGTTACCATGACAACAAGCATCCCTAGCTACCCATCAGGAGGCAAGGACCAATTGAAAGGGACTGTCATTTCCCTGGGTCATACTGTATTTATCCTCAGCAGCAGGCCGTGCACCAGTACTATACTATGGGCAGACAGGCTGTAACTTGTGAGGGTGGAGGGAGGCAGAAAAAGAAATATTAGGGTTTCATTTTTTTTAAACTTGTTTCTCTGTGGGGGAGAACTACAAATTGTTCTTGGAGAGAGACATTTATTTCTAATGCAGCCAGTGTGTTGTGTGGGGAGTGAGAGTGGGGCTCCTATGTGTTTCTGATGAACACAGTTGGTTTTATAAAGAAGAAAAAAATAAGTTATTTGGCTCAACAGTGATTTTTTGGTAGACCTAATGGTAGGAGAGGAGGGGTGGAAAATTAACATTAGCGAGCTTCGTCTGTGACAGGCAATTGCTGCTATTTCATCACATCATCGAAGTAACTGCACAGAATTGTTATTCTAATTATTTTTAAGAAAACAGAGGCTTATAAAGTTATAGTGACTTAGCCAGGCAGATCAAACTCTGATAAGACGATGGGCCCTCTACTTAAATCGAGAATCTGCCTACAGAGATGGTGGTTTAGACAGCATTCCATGCAGACCCCTGGGCACCCAGCTGGCAGGTTCGTCTCTGCTCCTCAGAGCCTCCTGTGTGTTTTGCATCCTTTCACCACTTGCACATGTCTCTCCCCTGACCTTTCTCTGGTCCTCCCTCTCAGAGTGCAGTGCTATCTACCTCAAACACAGCCCCGCAGGAATTAAAAAAATTCTTGTTTAAATTAAACATTCCTAGATTCCCACCCTGGACCTGCAGAATCAGAAATCTCAGAAATTAGGGTGTAGGAAGGGGCATTCTAACCAGCTTCCCCAAGTAATTTTAATGCACAATGAAGTTGGGAAATGGCTCTTTAGAGGAATGGACTCAGCAGCACACAAAACAGCACCTGCTATTCGATTCCCAATTATTTTCTGGGTCTTTACTAAAAGTAAAGAACTCTTCATGACCTCTGCAACACTCAGGTTAGAGTTAGGCAAAGAAAAAGTGTTCAGAGAAGACCCAGTGGACCAAATTGAAGATACAATCATTGTTTATGATCCCTGTGTGGGTGGTGGGCAATTAGGAGACCCTCAATCCTACCCAAGGAAATTTGGTAATGTTTCTTTCTGAGTCACAATTTTAACCTCCATCCTTTCCATACCAGATTCCAAAATAGAACAAGCAGCTCTTGGTGGATATTTTCCAGCATAGGGTTATGTGAAGGAAGAAAAATAAATTCAATGGGCATGCTAGTGAGACTAAAATGTCAATGAAGAATTTTGACCTTATGCTATGTTTTTAAAAAAATCACAGACAATCAATGCAGCAGTAAGTGGGAAAAGGTGATTGGCATTCTCCACCATTCTTACTGGTGTGCCAGAAATCCTGTACCCCTCCCAGTGGCTTTCTTAATCTTCTAGGTATTCCAGAGGTAAAATTGAAGTGGTAGCAATTATTCTGCTTGGGAGCTAAACCCTATGTCTTTCCATTTTCTGTCCTTGACAGAATCAGTTTGTACCTGGCCAGGGCTTAGGCAGGAGCACGGAAGTCCCAGAAAGCTTACATAACAGACTTCTTTTCCAAACTTCCCAGCTACAAAGTGAAGGATGTGACTAGTGATCAACACAGAGACCACAACTTTCCCCTTCTGTCTCCATTCCATATGACCAATGACTACACTCATTACCTTCTACCAAGATGACCACAATAGCTTTCTAAATGTCCTTATTCCCTGTAATCTTTTCTGTGATTCACCTTGCAAACCATTGCCAGGGTCATCTTTAGGAGTCTGTCTGATCATGGTCTTTCCATATCAACTCAAAGGCTCCTACTGATATCCAATCAAAATTCAGATATTTGAGATATATTACAATATGACTGCAACCAATTACCCCTACTTATTAATGCATTCTCTAGTTGAAGTTGTTCCTGAAAACAAGCCCTGTGCTCATGTACCCCTCTCAGCAATTTAGAACACTCTTTCCCAGTTCTTATCTATTGCAATTCTTCAAGTCTTATCTCAGATGTCAACTTTGCCTCAAAAACTTGCAAATCCTTCCATTCTAAGATTGATTCTCTTCCCTTTGAGTGTTTCTCATGCTCTAATGGCACTGGTAGACTAATAGGTATCTACATAATTTTGTTCATGAGCTGTACTTGACTATTCATTATTTGGGGACTGGGATTGCATCTTTCTCACTGCTGCCCCCTACAGTGTTATGCAGAGTGCTTTGTGTAAGAAGGTACTTGGAAATGGATCTGTGAAGCTAAATGGAAAGCACAAGGAGTGGGTCTTAGACCTTCCTGGGTTCCCATTGCCCATTAAGTGCAGGGTAAAGCCGCACTGTGTCCCTACCCTCTTGGCCCATACATCTGGCATAGACAAGACACTTGACAGAAGACAAACGTGTCATGATCACAGAGACCAGAGAAGACTCCATGTAACCATGGTCACAGTTAAAGACCAGACTTTCACCAATGTCCTGATTAACTTTTAGTAAATCCATTAAACTCTTGGTAGATAGTTTGTGAAATATAATCATTAGCTGAGATTTTACCTGAGGCCAATCTGATGTGGATCCCTTCTTGGGTTGATAAAACAGGGGCCATCCCCCCTTACTTAGGAAATTTGAATACATCATCTCTCACTGAAGGGAATATTCATCATAATTTTAAAAAGACTGCAATTTAGACTAGCAGATAAATTTAGTTGGCAACAAAAGGGCCAATAGATCATAATTAGTGGATTTACCAATTGCTTTTCCCTAGTGACTGGCATTGGCTGCATAGGTCTTTATCCATAACCCTAGGGCTTTTGAAACATAACTCAGCCCCTCACCCAACCCCATACATGCAGTGACAGCCAACAAACAGCATCTGTTTCAAAGAAACACCACCTGTCCAAATGGAAAATCAAGCATTGAACCACCTCCTTTCATCAGAATATTTGTTTCCAGAGCAGAAGATACACAAAAACCATTCTGTTGCTAACGTAGTCTTTTAACACTCTGTGGGTACCATGGCCTGGCTTCTGCCAAGTATAGTTGGCAAATTTTAGAGGAACATTTGGGCCTTGCATGTCAGTTTTCTGCTCTTTGGAGGCAAAGCTGGAGGATATGTCTTGAAAGAACCTGAAACTTGTTCCAGGTAGGTTGGGAGGAAGCCAATGCCCTACAGGTGTGGCCAGGTCAGACTTTATGGAGAGTTTAAATGGTGGAGAAAGACTGCCAGGAAGGTCCTTTCTTGAAGCAAGCACAGTCATTAAGCTCAGAGAACATCTGCCTGTGAGGGCTGAAAAAGCCCCAGCCTTTTTTTTTTTTATTAAATCAAGTCACAGCTTTTATAGGGCTGAAGAGAAGTTTTTAACAACACCTGGCATGTACTGAAGCACCATTCTGTAGCTTAAACACTTCTGAAGACCTTGCAGTCTTATGAATGTCTGAACAGTTTTTAAAACAGTATTTCCTAGAACTGAAAATAAATTCAAAGGCAAAATGTTTTCCTCTGCCAGATCATCTTTAAGTCATACTGGCCTCCTTTCAATGGTCCAAAGGAATTATTCCTTTGTTCACTTTCTACCTCTGTCGTGCAGAATGGATTCTTGTCATCAAGTTGGTGGATCTAAGATTGCTGGAGCAGGTACACATGTCTGTGGCATTTAGTTTGCCATGACTCTTTGGTATTTGACCATGTCTTGGTGAAATGGCACCATTTGGGGCATGTGAGGCAGAGGTATGATGGAAACCCATTTGGAATGTGTATGTGTGCAAGAAAGATTGTTCGTATTTTCTGTAACCATTCTTCAGTGGTATGTATTGTTAGGCTCTACACTATGATAGATAATCAGTGGTCCCTTTTAATGCATGGAGAAGAAGCAGAATCCCAGAGAATGCAGAAGAAATTTCCTAGGCTATTCACTCAAGGCCCTCTGAGAACAGGCATTACTCTTCTGATTTTGAGTCAGGAGTTGTGAAGGTCCCTTGGCCGCCATCAGGCTTGTCACTGGAGGGCAAGGAATTCTGCGAGAAAACTGGAGCATAGTTAGGACCCTCAGTTGAGTATTCTTGACTTGCAGATCAGCTATTAGTGATCTGTATTTGAAACACACTCCTGTTCATTTCTATTCCCCTTTCTCTCGCTCTTTTTCAAAATCAATAATGGCTTGTTAAGTCTTTTATAGAGATGGAAGCAAAAGAATCAGGTTTTTCTTCTATTACAGAGTAGGATTATTTTCAGCATTCCTTCTAGAAAGAAACTCTGAGCTTACAAAATCTATGAAAACAGGTTTACTACTCAAAGGAGTGGTGCTCGGTGCATTACAATGAGTGTCCATGATCACCTTCTGCCTGTAAGATGGGGAATGGATGCTCTGGACTCCAAAAGTCTGGTTTTGATTCGTGAGCTTATGGTTGTTATTTGGCTCATGAGAATAGGTAGAAAGAATCTGACCTAAGTCCAGTCTCTTAACTTTAATGACTGTCATTAAGCCCAGCACAGCTTTACTGTAAGTTGCATCCATAGGCTTGGAGGTCAGACTACCTGAGGTTGAAATCTGTTTTCTGCCTTATTAGTTGTATCAACTTGATCAGGTAACTTAACTCTGTTCATCTGTTCCTCATCTATAAAATAGGAATAATGGTACTTCATTGGAATGTTGCAAGAGTTATTTGAGATAACACACACACCATGGTGTGTGGCACTTAGTAGGCACTAACTTGATGATGGCTTTTATTATAGTGGAAAGTCATCTGAGTGCTAGGTGACTTGAGTTTTAGATCATTTCACTCAAAAACCCAATATTTTCTGAGCTGTCACGTTGTTCCAGGCACTTGTGGCCTGGATGGGGAAGAGGGACTCTATTGGTTGGACAAATCGTGTCACCAGTCTGTGCATTGTTTTCTTAACTATACATCCAAGTATTCAGATTAAATGATGTCCTTAACTCATAAAACTTTCAGTCAATTATGCACGTAATAGTGAAGCAGAATTGATTAATGTTTCAGGACCTATAAAACCCCATTCCCTACTTGGGGTCTTTCTAAGCTGATGTTCTATAAGTTTCTGAGATAAAAAATCTCTTTCTTGCCAAACACTATTGTCAGGATTCCTTTGAACTTTATCCAAGCTTGCTCAAAGAGATTTTGAAGTTCTGTCAGGCAAAAATGCATGATTGATAATGCCAGGCCATTTGATGTCACTTTATTAGGTCACATTCAATTATGTCTATATCCTTCCAGATACCTTTATTTTCCTAATTTTCAGACAATTACTTAAAATTTTTTAAAGTATTTTCAATACTCTTTAAAGAAGGACAAAAATCCTTTACCAAAATTTTCCCTACCTCATTCTCCGACCTCTGTATTGCCTCTTCTCTTTTTTATTTGTGGTCTGGGAACACTTAGCTTCTTTTATTCAACTGTCCCATCATTTCTCGCCTTAAGTCTTTGCACATGCTGTTCCTTCTGCTTCAACTACTCTTTTCTCCACCTCCCTGCATTTTACCTAGATGACTCCAATTAATCCATCAGACCTTACCATGAAAAAGTCATCCTTGGGCCAATCTTTTCAGCTATCCCCCACCCATCTTGTAGAGCAAATTGTACCTTTTTATATCTGGGTATGTTTAAGATCTGCTTTTTGTCTTTGTTGTTCTGCAGTTTCAATTAAACCAGCTGCCGATTTTCACCTATTCATTTTTCTTGGGATGCAATTTTCTTTCTTTTTTTAAATTTTACTGTCTTTATTATTAAATCATAGCTGTGTACAATAGTGTAATCAAGGGGTACAATGTGCTGGTTTCATATATAATCTTAAGGGATGCAATTTGCAAATCTGAGGATTTATGTTTTCCATAAATTCTAGAAATTTTCCTTAAAATATTGCCTCCACTCCATCCTCTCTTGTCTCTACATGGAACTGATAGCCAATTGATTTTTGTTCTCTCTTATATATATATTTTTTCTTTTAATAATTTTATTAAATCATAATTGTGTACATTGGTGAAATCATAGGGCAGAATGTGCTTCATATACAATCAGAAATATTTTGATCGTACTATTAGAGATAGCCTTCATGGCATTTTCTTGATCACTATATAAAGATATTGATGCTCTACATTTAATATCTCTTATGTCTCTTAAATTCTTTATTATATTTCCTTTTTATCTCTCTGGGTGATATTTTGGGTAATTTTCTCTGATTATGCCCCCTCCCTGTGCACCAAATCTTTCTTTAACTTTGTCTAATTTGCAGTTTAATCCTTCCATTGAGTTTTTTTTTTTTTAATTGAGACAGAGTGCTGTGGCATCATAGGTCACAGCAACCTCAAACTCATGGGCTCAAGCAATTCTCTTTGCCTCAGCCTCCCTAGTAGCTGGGACTGCAGGTGCCCACCACAATGCCGCGTTATATTTTTTTTGTTTGTTTGCTTGTTTAGAAGGCCTGGGCCGGGTTCAAACCCACCAGCCCCAGAGCATGTGGCCGGTCCCTAACCACTGAGCTATGGTGACCCCCTTTCCATTGGGATTTTATATGAATGACTATTTTTTATTTCCTGTAAGTTCTGATTCATACTTTTTTGAATATGTCTGATCTTTCATGATAGTGTCTTTTTCTTTTAAAACTGTTTCTGATGACTTTTATTATACTTCAGATTCTTGATTATGTAAATTGTCACATAATTTGTAACTTTGCCCTGCTTAGGTACTTCCAGAATAATTAGCTTATGCTTTTCATTCTGGTTTTGATTTCTTTTTTCTTTTTTGGTCCCACGGATTTCCAGTCTTGCATTTAAAAGGCTATTTATTATATTTTATCCAGCATATCAAAGTGTTTTATAGTTTGAATTTTGTTCTGCCATATTGTGGGAAGGAGATGTCCTCTAGGTCCCCTTTTATAGACTGTCCTATTGTCTGTCATAATTATCTTAAACATTAAATGATAATAATCTATCTAATGCTGTCTCCCTTGTAATGATGCAGTGCCATGGGAACAGGGATTGTCTGTCTTGTTCAAAATCGTAG
Source organism: Arctocebus calabarensis (assembly GCA_963573935.1). Taxonomy (NCBI): domain Eukaryota; kingdom Metazoa; phylum Chordata; class Mammalia; order Primates; family Lorisidae; genus Arctocebus; species Arctocebus calabarensis. The sequence goes on along the minus strand of CAUYON010016208.1, from coordinate 14,755 downwards.
CTCTAGCTACTAGCCCAGTGCCTAGAACACTGGCTTATGACTTAATATTATTAATATATATACATGAAGTAGAGACAGAGTAGCTCTGGATATTGTGTCAAGATGGGTTAGGAATCTCTCTCCATACTTTTGCAAAGTTCAATAACCCTTCTTATTCAATTATCTTGAAATGCAACGCTTCTCTAAAATGATTTACTCTCTCTATAATTGACATACTTTCTCACAGGTGATGTCGCATTATACTGGTTTTAATTACCTTCTGCATAGGTTATCCCATTTGAACTCACAGCCAGCTCAAGCCTAAGAAGGGCTGGGATGATCATCCTCCCTTTATAGATGAGGAAACTATAAACTAGAGGGTCAGGGGATGATGTGTCTAACCTTTTGTAGGATAGTCAGTAGTAAACCTAGAATTAAATCTAGGTCTTCTGATTCCAGGTCTATAGGACTGTTCCTCAGCTGTTGAAAATGAACATCAGAGCTTCCTTATGTGAAAGAAAAGTCCACCTTGCTTCTTTACCAAGCTACCTATATCTTATATTGATTTAAAGAAGCCAATATCTAGGTATAAATAGGTGCTACCCTTAATTTGGTGCTATTAATTAGATACTATTTTGATTCCCATAGCCAGAGTCTGTACTTGATTTTTCATTTGGACAATGTATTTATGTTTCTTTCAAGACAAACATTTTAAACCACCTCTGTCAAAGAATCCAGGTTGCTGGAGAACCCTGTTCATGGCCTCATCCAATGCAGGGGTGTCTGGTAAAGGATGGGGTATTACAGACCACATGACAAAAAGCACAAGGTTCATCGATGTCTAACACACTTGGAGGGGTAGAGTGAGGTGTGTGTGGGGAAAACATGGCAGGGACAGTCACAGCAAGCTGAGGCCCCCGAGTCAATTTCCAACCTCAAGGCTGAAGATCTTAGATGGCTGGAATCTTCCAGGCCCTCTGGTGTTGTAGAAGAGCCCACTTGAGAGCTTGCATTGTGGCATTGGAGCTGTGTGGCAGACATGGAAGCTTCATTCTGAGATAGGGAGGGAAGAGGGAGTACCAAGGAAGCAAATCTTGGCTACTTACCTCAGGGCGGACCCCTTGGGTGTCGCAATGCCATAGCCTTTGGAATCCAAGTTACCTCCCACCTTCATGGTGTCACAGGGCTTTCGCTGCTCAATGTACTCATTCATGGTGGACTCCAGGAGGTAGGCGTATTTGCCTTTGGATTTCCTCACTCGGATCATCCCCTCCTCTGTGGTTCGCACAAAAACTGATGGTTCCGCTGACTTCATGTACGTCCACATCTTCTCAAACACGGCAATTTTAGACCTCTGGTGGAACAAAAACAAAGCTGGAATTAAGTGCCGGCTGTGTTTGGAACTGGGGTCGGCGTACACATTAATGAAGAGCGGAGTGGAGCTTGATCACACATTCATGAGTGAGATTAGCTCAGGAAGAAACAAATTATGAGTGATTGCAAAATAAGAGGCTCTAATTAGTACCAGTAGGTTCCAAAGTACAAATATCTTACAAATATGCAATGAACAGAGTAGTTCAGAATCTTTTAATTACTTATGAGTAATTACATTCTTCCTAAACATGGTGAGATTTAAGAAATTGGGGCCATGCCTGGCTTTTGCAGACATTTAAGAACCTATGTATTGTTCTATAAGGCCGTATGTATGCTGCTGAGAAGGAGAGAGCAGAATATCAGCAGAATCTCATTTCATTACTGGAAGACAACACTGAAGAATTTCTGGGTCATAGGTTACCAAGTTCCAGCCATCACATATGACAAGACTTGCCCTCAGAATGAAAACTGTTTTCTGATAAAGTTAATACATTGAGAGTAAATTGCCACTTGCTTACATATCAAAAACCTCCAAATCTAGTGAAACTGGCTTTCTCTTCTCCTCCTTCTCCTCCTGGGGCCTTCTTTCCTTTGGCACTTTTCTTGGACTGTTTTCTTCACTTGACTTGCTAGGTCTGTCCCACCACAACCATGTCTTTATTTCATAGACCAAAATTCAGTGTATTTGGAGCCCACCTCAGTTCCAAGGGAAATAGTAAACTGTTTGGTTCCATCATCATGTACAGAGACTGTAAACATGCAGATTCCCAGGCTCTCAATCTAGAGATTTTAATTCAGCATATCTGGGGTGAGGTCTAGAATATACCTTTCCCAGAATTTCCCTCTTAACACGTGTTCTGATCTACATGGCTGATGTGCCCCTCCATTTTGAGAAATAGAATTATGCGGGCTGGTATTCTTACTGGACACATAGTCTGGGTCACTTGCTGGGAGGTCAGGCTGAACTGCTGGGATTGCAAGTCATTTGTGCACAGGTCTCAAGTATGTGGAACCTACCTGAGGGCAAGGCAGGGGCTGTCTTCCCTTTGGAGGGTGCATCATAGTCTAATTGAGTGCCTTGCACATAGTAGGCCCTTAGGCCCCATGATCCAGTACCATGGTCAGTCCTCTCATTTAGCATACTTCTTCTAAAAGATACCCTTTTTCCAAGGGGTAGACACAGTTTAGGGAGGTTGGAGTCTGGCTTTTGAAAATGCTTTATAAATGGACAAGTGTTAAATACATGGAAGGGACTGTTCTATTTTTAAAGTTCATTACTACCAGATTCACACAATCTCTATAATTTAGTGATTAATATATAGATTACAGATTTATTTATACAAAATTATCTTTCTCCTTACCCCAAGCACAAGTATCAGGCTTATTTCCTTGAAATCAATGCATATCAAAGGTGGTAAAATATTGACATATAGGCTGGGTGGGGTGGCTCATGCCTGTAATCATAGCACTCTGGGAGGTCAAGGTGGGTAAATTGCTTGAGCTCATGAACTCAAGATCAGCCTAAGCAAGAGCAAGACCCTGTCTCTTAAAACTAGCTGGGTGCTGTGATGGGTGCCTATAGTTCCAGCTACTCAGGAGGCTGGGGCAAGAGAACTGCTTAGGCTCAAGAGTTTGAGGTTGCTGTGAGCTATGACACCATAGCACTGTACCAAGGGTCACAAAGTGAGACTCTGTCTAAAAAAAAAGCATATTATATATATATATATACATAGATATACAATTATCATTTGAGCAAAGGTATTTCAGGCCTGGTAAAATTCTAGGTATCAAGGGAAAATAAATGAAAACAGTTGCTATTAAAACCTTAGTTTGTTAGTCTATAATTAGATAAACTAGATCATTTGTCAGACAATATGGTTCACAATTTAGAAAGGACTGAACTGTGTATGAGGATCTCTGGGTTCCAGTCTTAGTTTCACCTCTAACTCATGTTTTGTTCTATAAAGAACCCCTTTTCTTTTGGGCTTTAGTTCCCCTATCTGTTCCATGAGAAGATGGGCATGATACCTAAAGAAGTCACTTGCTTACTTGAAATTTCTGATTCTTTACATGAAGACATGTCATTCGAGCAACAGTGTCAATGTGAGAAAGAAGAAAAAAGGAAGAAAAAGGAAGGAGGATCCCAAGGTTAGGGGAGGAAATACCCAGAACCAATCATAGCATCACCAATGTATTTAATATTCTCTCACAGGAAACAGGGAAATGTATAAATTCAGCTGTGATCAGACTTGCAGATAATTTTCTAGGCACAAAACCAACAAAACACATAGCAGGGTAATTGCAAGATGCAATTTGACCTGACAGGATGGACACAGCAGGGAATTGGGCTGTTGACAAGCAGAGCTGAAGAGCCCTCTGGGCAATGGTATTTAGAAAATTAATATGTCCTCTCAGCCACACCCCAGTGCCCCAAATGCTAAGGCTGTGCTCACAGACTCTCAGAGCAGACTATCAGGAAAATCTGATCTCCAGGAATGGGACGGTAGCATGAGTGGCAGGGAAGATTGGAAGCATACTCAGGGTATTTGTTCTCGGATCATTTCTATCATCTGCAGCTCCCACAGCCCTTCACACATCTTAATTAAAATGTTGATGGAGGATTAAGTGACTGTGTTGGGGCTGCCAAGAAGCTCTGGGCTGCCACCAGGACTAGAAGCCAGATTTTTCAGAGACTGGAGCAGAAGAATTCTTGTCTCACTGTTTCCTCCTGCTTTGTGGAGGTGGTAGGTGATCATATTTCCCCACCCACCAAGGTGGGATAATTCTCAAGGTTGGAGTCACAGAGGTGGAAGGGCTTGTGGGACATATCTTGGCAGTACTCTCCTTTTACAGGTGAAGAAACTGAAGCCCACAATGTGGCAATGAAGTGGCCAATGTCATGCAGTTTGTTAGTGGCAGAGCCAGGAGTAAAACCCTAATCTGATCACACACCTCACACCTCTCGACTGCAACCAACTGCTGCTCTCTTTTAGGCTTCTTATGTTACTAGCTGCAGAATCATGGGCAAGTAACATAAGCTTTCTGAGCCCCAGTCTTCCTCTTCTGACAATGGTGTTAATAGTATCCATGGCACAGTGTTGCTCTGGAAATTATGAGAGAATAGAGGTAAAATGCATAACACAGTGAATGGCACTAGGAAGGCTTCTCAAGTTGCATAATTACTGCTAATAATTAGACCCCCTTTCCGGGTTTTACTTTAGAGTGGGAATGCCTGATAGGTGGCTTACTTGTTTCCCTTCTTCTTATACACATGGGAGATGTTGGTATCAATCAAGAAATTCTTTCACACAGAATCAGAAACTCTCAGCATAGAACTCTAGACTACCACTACTGACCAATCAAAGTTAGCACGGACTACAACTTATCTGACACCAGTGGAGTAGGCCTGGTTAGGGCATAGAACTTGTGGAATACAATGCTTTGGTTCTAGATTCCTGACTTTAAGCTATGGACAATTGGCAGTAAAATGTCAGTTGATGTGTTTATTAACAAACAATGTTAAAGGCTTAAGTCCCAGCTGCTTCTCTTATTATCTAGGCCATGACCATTTTCTTCTCTAGGCTTCAGCTTCCTCAATGTGTAAAATGATAGGGTTAGACTAGAGTTGTCTGCTTACCTGTTGACCTGAGTGATCGATCTTTTAAAAAATGTTTAACAGTTAGTGACACAACCACATCAGGACAATGTGGTTCAGTGGCAAGAATATTTGGGTTGGAATCAGAAAACTCAGACTTGGCACACACCTTCCCCCACCCCTGGCACCGCATCAGGAATTCCCTGAATCTCAATTTCTTTCTTTCTTTTTTTTTTTTTTGAGACAGAGCCTCAAGCTGTCGCCCTAGGTAGAGTGCCGTGGCATTACAGTTCATAGCAACCTCCAGCTCCTGGGCTTACACTATTCTCTTGCTTCAGCCTCCCAAGTAGCTGGGACTACAGGCACTGGCCACAATGCCCAGCTATTTTTTGGTTGCAGCCGTCATCGTTGTTTGGCAGGCCCGGGCTGGATTCGAACCTGCCAGCTCAGGTATATGTGGCTGGCAACTTAGCTGCTTGAACCACAGGTGCTGAGCCTGAATCTCAATTTCTTATCCACCAGTTGGACTCAGTAATACCTATTCTGTCTTAGGTCACTGCTGAAACAAAAATAAGACAACAGATGTCAAAGTGCTTTGGGGCATGACACATGCTGTATATACCATGGGGGTGAGTGCATCATTAAGTAAATTAGATAGTTCCCCAACTGCATTAGCAGGGGTTGGGGCATAAGACCAGTTTTATGGACATAGATCAAGTACCTTCTTCATATTTTGCTTGCAGTCAAAAAGTATCAGAGCATTTTAACGAGATTACAAACTGGCTTTTCTGCTAATTGGTTTGGTGAGCTTAAGCAAGTAATGCCTTTCTCTAAAATGACGGGCTCTGATCAGGTGACCCCTGAAGCACCTTCTTGCTCTGATATTTTGAAAATTGATGATTTTAGCCTTGGAAGTGAAATAAGTGATAGTAAAGACTTTTGTCCTTTTACTCCCTGTCATACAGGACACAAAGGCCAAGATCAAGAACCTGCAGCACATCACACAGTGGGTTATTTGGAGCCTAGAGTTTGCTCCACGAAATTTCAGTGAGAGCCTGTGGGAGTCTGGATGGGATCCCCACACTCTTGCCTGAAGCAGTGGCTTGTCCTCTGTACTCCTCCTGCAATTCACCAGCTGTGTGACCTTAGATAACTGCTTTTACTTCGCTGAGCTTCATCTGTAAAATAGGGACAACAATCCCTAACTCATCTCTAATGAGAAGATTAAATGAGGTAATTAATGTAAGATTTAGCACAGGACCTGATTTATCAGCACCAAGTAGTAATTGCTTATTATTTTTATTTGATCACTACATAGTAGCTGTATGTACTGTTTATTCAACTGCAAGGATCAACATGTCCAAAGTCCAGGGAATGACAGCTTCTTGCTTCTGAGAATCTTTTCAAGTTGTTCCCTTTGCCGAGAATGTACTTAGCCTACTCAGATCCAACCTGCTTTTATGAGTTCTAGAAATGTTTTCAGGTCTACCCTGTGTGACTTCAATCCTTACCCCTTCTTTAAGATGCCTTCCAAATGCTTTCATTTCCTTAAAGCCCTACTGGTAAATGGAACTTCCCATTCCTTGTGCCTGTTTTTCCTCCTATTTTAGGTGATAAACTATTAAGATGACTTATCATCTAAAATAATCTCGTTAAGACTCTGGGGTAGACATTATTGTCCTCACTTTGTAGATGAATAGAAATGGTGTCATAGAGGCCAAGTGCACAGAACAAGGAAAAGATGAAGTGAGGGTCTGGACCTCCAACTGCTCAACCTAAAAGTTGTGCTTCCAAGCTCTCTGCTCTTTTGCTTCACTTACTCATCCTGTCTAAGAAAATCTCAGCACCTCTACTCCCACTTTACATTTTCTTTCTCCCTTAGCACTACTTAATAGATCACCTCTTCCAGTTATATTTTTTCCATATACTATCTTATTTATTGAGTCTACAAATATTCATTGAGCTTATTCTATGAGATAGGAGGAAACATGAATAGCATCAGGTCTGAACCTTGTCCATAAGCTGTTTCTAATCAGTGACTAAATAGACTATAAGGTCTTTGTGGGAGCAGGGAGGAAATCATATTTAATGTCCATTGCAGCACTCAGAGAATTAGCACAGATAGGTTTATGCAAATGGAATCATGCAGGGCCTTTGAAGCTTCCATGAATGCAGAAAAGCAGATTTCTCAGTGGACTGTGGACAGCTGAGAAAGACCCTGTGTTTCCCTGACTTGTAGTCAGTTAAGCAGCAGCCCTGGCTGCCTGTGATCTCATGCTGTATAATGAGACATTTTCATGACAGCTGTGTTTCCTCTTTGTAAAAGTGCTGGGGACCAGGGATGTCCCTACCCTGAAGAACTCCTTAGTAGATCCTGCTTCCAGCGTCCCGTAAGCAATTTCTGTCTGCTTTGCTAGGTCCTCTGCACTCTCAATGGGTGACACCATCCTCTCCACCGTCAGAAAGGCGGCCAGGTTGGCTGTATATGAGGAAATGATGATCAAGGTGAAGAACCACCAGACGCCACCAACGATGCGACCAGACAAGGACCTGCAGACCAAAAGGAAGAAGCATCAGGAGCATGGACATCAACTGCAGAAGGCTAGTGGGCAGGGCTGAGAGCCAGCTTGAGCCCTGTCAGCAGAGCTGTCAAACCCGATTGCACCCGTCTTCTCTGTCAGCAAGATGTGAGAATTCAAATGTCAAGAGAGATTCCACATTTTGTCCCTTATTATGGATAAGGACCTGTGGGGTTGCAGTCCTTCAGGGGCAGTAAAGCTCCCCCACACACATGTTCACACTCACTTTCACACACACATATACATCAAGACATATGTTCACAAAGACACAGATATGTCAACAATTGCCCACAAAAATCACAAACATGAACAAACATCCTTTCAAATGGAATTACATGTATACCAAAAGTTTGTGCACATGCAAATGAAAGCAAATACATTTACACACACAATTCATGCCCTGGAGTGGTCCAGAGATGTTTTCAGACCACTTTTTCATGATTATCTTCCTGGTTGGCAAAGGACAACCAAAAGATAGAAGGAGGAAAATATTGGAAACAGAATGAGAACGATCACACTCCAGCCACTGTGGGGAATGTCATCACTGGATATAGAGAGAAATTCCCCCCTCCACCACCCAAGAAAAAAAATTTGGCTGACATAAGATTAAAAAGGTAAATATATAACAATCTTTCATCAGGCGAGAAATTTATTCTTGAACGTCTCAGTATCCTATTCTCCTCTCTTTTTCCTCAAACAATGAGGAGAAACATGGCCAGCAAAGTCCACTGTGATCTGTCTGATTTGCTAGGATATTTCCAAGTCCAGGGCTTCCCAAAGATACTGTAATATGATTTGGATATTACATGGGGTGATTTTATGGGAGGAAAAGACGTGACATCAGATCATACCAAATCATGTAGTGATAACGTTATTTGTATTACATTTCTCTTCCCATGCTGTTCAATTTATCAAGAAGTGCTATCCTGAATCTACTGTATCTTTAAGTATTTTGTAATGTGTTCTGACAGCCTCAAGCTCAGAACTTTCAAGAGTTGTAGTATATAACTAGAGAAATCACCAACCCAACCCACAAGTTTTAGATTAAGAAACTTCAGAGTCGCCTGTGGCTCAGCGAGTAGGGCGCCAGCCCCATATACTGAGGGTGGCAGGTTCAAACCCGGTCCCGGCCAAACTGCATCAAAAATTAGCTGGGCGCTGTGGTGGGCACCTGTAGTCCCAGCTACTTGGGAGGCCGAGGCCAGAGAATCGCCTAAGCCCAAGAGCTGGAGGTTGCTGTGAGCTGTGACTCCACAGAACTCTACTGAGGGCGATAGAGTGAGACTCTATCTCTACAAAAAAAAAAAAAAAAAAAGAGTCTCAAATTACTCTGTGCCTCAGGACCAGTACCCAGGCCAGCTGGCTTGTTCTATTGTTCCACTCAGCTTTTGATACCCTGCTTGACCCTTTCTGATATCCTAACGCTATTTGGCATGCACTGTTGTCTCTGTTTCTTGGAAATTCCTTTTCTTTTAGACAGACTGTATTCACACCAAGAAATCCAAAGAATATTTGTTATTGCTTGCTATATAGAAAAGAATTCTCCTAGGAGCTTCACATGAAGGAGGAAGTAAGAGAGAGGAATCTCACTGAAAGGAGACCAGGAGAATGGAGCAAAGCCATGTCACATGAAGAACTGCTGCAGGAAGGGGGGACATTTAACCAGAAGAAAAGGTGTAGAGAGACTTGTTTACTAAAGGGACGTTGTGCAGCTTGTACTATGTAACCTATGTTAGGAGCTTTTGGCAGAAGTTTCAGGCTAACTTCAACACTAACTAAATAGGAGGAAGATATTTTGCATGGGTATGGTGGTACAACAATGAGATGGCTATCATGGAAGTGAGTGAGTTTTCCCCTTTCAGAAGGCGTTCAATTAGTGAACCATTTACAGAGATGTACTTGGTAGCTACTCTTGGTCCCTCAGGATATGAAGTTCTGGGGACACAACTTTAAGGAAGACAGAGGGGGTCCAGTGTTATGTGAGGCCAAGGATGTGTGCTTTCTCTCACATTCCTCCCATTTCTGAGATTCTGTGATTTGATATCACAAGTGGGTAGATTAGGATGCAGGACTTTCACTGAGCGGATAAGCAAAATTTATATGCAGAGGCAAAATCACTTCCTTAATGCCCAGCACAAGTCACAGCTGGACTCAAAATCACAGCAGTCTTCAGATAACTAGTCCAATGTTCATTTCATTTTAAAAGATGGCAGATACAGGTGTCAAGGCCCTTTGAAGCCTCAACTTCTTTCCCATCTATGGATGACCACAATGGCATCTAAACTAAACTGTTAAAATAAATTCTGGTTTTTAATTTTACACAAAATTATTATACATATTTATGTGGTACGATGTGATGTTTTGAAACATGTTTATATTATGTAATGATCAAATAAGGGTAATTAGCCTATCCATCACCTCAAACATTTATCATTCCTTTGTGGTGAGAAATTCAAGATCCCTTCTTATTTTGAAGAGATTATTATTGTTACTGTAGTCATCGTATGGTGAAATACAACACCAAAACGTATCCCTTCAGTCTAATTGTACCTTTCTACCCATTGACCATCCTCTCACCACCAAGCCCTCCCCTTTCCTTCCTCTGCCTCTGGCAATCACTATTCTACTTTCTCCTGCTATGAGACCACCTTCTTTAGATTTTGCATATAAATGAGATCTTGAAGTATTTGTCATTCTGTGTGTGGTTTATTTCACTTAATGTAATATCCTCTAGGTTCATCTGTATTGCCACAAATGACAGAATTTTATACCCTTTATGGCTGAATAGTTATTTCATTTCATATAAGTATTTTTATCCATTCATCTGTTGATAGGTACTTTGGTCAATTCCGTATTTTTTTTTTTTATTGTGAATAGCACTGCAATAAACGTGGGAGTGCAGATATCTCTTTGACATAGAGATTTCATTTCCTTTGGATACTAATCCAATTGTTGGATCATATGACAGTTTTATTTTTATTTTTGTGAGAAATCTCAATAATGTCCATAATGGCTGAACTAATTTACATTTCCACCAACTATTTTTTGTGTGTTTGATAATAGCTATTCTAACTGGAGTGAGGTGATATCTCATTATGATTTTGATTTGTATTTTCCCGATAGATGTTGAGAATTTATTTGTGTATTTATTGGTCATTTGTATTTTGCTATTAAGAAGTGTCTATGTGGATCTCTTTGTCTATTTTAAATCAGATTATTATTATTACTACTATTATTTTGCTATTAGATTACTTTAGTTCCATATATATTCTGGATATTAACCCCTCAACAGATGCATAGTTTGCAATTATTTTCTTTCATTCTGGGGGTTCTCTCTTCACTGTGTTGATTGTTTCCTTTGCTATGCAGAAGATTTTTAGTTTGATGTAATCCTATTTGTCTATTTTTGCTTTTGTTATATGTGCTCTAGTGGTCCTAGCCAAAAAATTCTTATCCAGACTAATGTCATGAAGTATTTTCTCTGTATTTTTCTCTAGTATTTTCGTAGTTTTGGGCTTTACTTTTAATTTACCTTGAGTTGATTTTGTATATGGAGAGAGATAGGAGTCTACTTTTATTGTCCTGCACATGAATATCCCATTTTCCCATCACCATTTATTGAGGAGATAGTCCTTTTCCCAATGTGTGTTTTTGGTTCCTTTTTCAAAAATCAGTTGGCTGTAAATGTGTGAATTTATTTCTGGGTTTTCTATTTTGCTCCATTGGTTTGCTCCATTGGTATCTGTTTTTATGCCTGTATCACACTGTATAGGCTACTCTATTTTTGTAATATATATATTTTTAAATTTCAGAATATTAGTGCTATGAAGAATGTTTCTAAGTCAGATGCTGTGATATCTCTAGCTTTGTTCTTTTTGTACAAGATTACTTTGGCTATTTGAGATCTTTTGTTATTCACACACATTTTAGGATTTCTTTTTTCTATTTTTGTGAAGAATCTCATTGGTAGTTTAATAGGAATTGCATTGACCCTGTAGATTATTTTGGGTAGTATGGATATTTTAATAATATTAATTTATCCAATTCATGAACACTGAATATCTTTGTATTTATTTGTGGCCTCTTCAACTTCTTTCATCTATGTTTTATAGTTTTTACTGTAGAGATCTTTTATTTCCTTGGTTAACTTTACTCCTAGATATTTTTGGGGGGGTAGCTATTGCAAATGGAATTAAATTTTTTTTCAAATAGTTTGCTATTGGCCTATAGAAATGCTACTGATTTTGTAAGTTGATTTGGTATTTGGCAAATTTGCTTACTTTGTTTATCATTCTATTAGATTTTTAATGGTGTATTTTGGGTTTTCTTTATATAAAATTATGTCATATGCAAATATGGACACTTTGACTTCTTCCTTTCCAATTTTGATTCCCTTTATTTCTTCCTCTTGCTTACTTGCTCTGGCTAGGACGTCCAGTATAATGTTGAATAGAAGAGGTCAAAGTAGACATCCTTGTCTAGTTTCAGATCTTAGGAAACTGGCTGTCATCTTTTCCCTATTTAGTATAATGTTAGCTATGGATTTGTCATATGTGGCCTTTATTGTGTTGAGACACATTCCTCCTATACCTAATTGGTTGAAGGTTTTTTTTTTTTAAATCATAAAGGGATGTTGAATTTTGTTGAAGATTTTGCATCTACGTTCAGGGATATTGGTCTGTAGTTTTTTTATTGTTGTGTCCCTGTTTGGTTTTGGTATTAGCATAATTGTAGCCTCAAAGAATAAGTTTGGAAGTACACCCTCCCCTCCAATTTTTTGGGAATGGTTTGAGAAGAATTGGCATTAGTTCTTTACTAAATACTTTGAAGAATTTAGCAATGAAGACATCAGGTCCTGTCCTTATCTGTGATAGGAGACTTTTTATTACTGATTCAATATTGTCACTTGTGATATACTCAGATTTTCTACTTCTTCATAATGCAATCTTCATAGGTTGTATGCGTATAGAAATTTGTCTTTTTTTCTCTTAGGTTTTTGAATTTGTTCATGTATAGTTGTTAAGAGCATACTGTGATTCTTTGTATTTCTACAGTATCAATTGTGAAGTCTCCTTATTAATCTCTGAATTTTTTTTTGGAGTTACCTCTCTTTTTTCCTTAGTGTAAGTAAAGGTTTGTGGATTTAGTTCATCCTTTTAAAACACCAGCTTTTTGCTTCATTGATTATCTGTATTGATTTTTAGTTTCAATTTCATTTATTTCTACTCTTTTTTATTAGCTTCCATCTATTAATTTTGCTGTTAGTTAGATCTTGTTTTCCTAGTTTCTAGGGATATAATGTTAGGTTTTGAAATTGAGATTTTCCTACCTTTTTCATGTAGGCAGTTTATTACTAAAACCTCCCTCATAGCAAGACTTTTGCTGTATTTCTTAGATTTTGGTATGTTGTGTTTATATTTTCACTTGTCTCAAGAACTTTTAAATTTCTTTCTTAAATTCTTCATCACTCCATTGCAGATCATGTTGTTTAATTTCTGTGTGTTTGTATAATATACAAAATTACTTCCGTTAATCAATTTCTAATTTTATTCCATGGTGGCTAGAAAATATACTAGATATAATTTTTATTTTTAAAAATTTGTTGAGGCTTGTTTTGTAATATAACATGGTTTACCCTGGAGAATGTTCCATATACTGTTGACAAGAATATATATTCTGCAACTGTTGGATGGGATGTTCTGCAAATGTCTCTTAGGTCATTTGGTCTAGAGCAGTGGTTCTCAACTTTCCTAATGCTGCAACCCTTTAATACAATTCCCGTAGGTCGCTACCCACTGGTTGAGAACCACTGGTCTGGAGTGTGATTAAATGCAGATGTTTCTTTCTCTGGATGATCTGTTCATTGCTAAAAGTGAGATGTTGGAGTCTCCTACTATTACTATGTTGCTCTCTAGTTTTTAATTCATGTCCATTAATATTTGCTTTATATATTTAGGTGCTCCAATGTTGGACACATATATATATGTACAATTGTTATATCCTCCTTCTGTATTGATTATTTTTAAGTTTTTTTTCTTAAAGCTTTTTATTTTCTTACATAAGTATAGGTACTCTTGCTCCATTCCTCAGATTTTTATTTGCATGGAAAAGCTTTCTCCATCCCTTTACGTTTATACTTTGCCTGTCCTTACAAGTGAAGTGAGTCTCCTATAAGCAGCATATGGCTGGATTTTTAAAAAATTTTCACCTACTCTATATCTATTAGCTGGATAATTGCTAGGTAAGAGCTTAGTACTACCATTTTGTCTCATTTACTAATTGTTTTGTGGATTTATTTTTATGTTGTTTTTATCTTATTGTTTTTTTTTTTTGTGCTGAAGTGATTTTCTCTGGTAGTATATTTCTATTCCTTGTTTTTTTGTCTTTAATTTTTAGTGCATCTATGATAGGTTTTTGCTTTGTAGTTAACATGAAGCTTACAATAAACATTCTGTAGTTCTGTCCCTGAATATATGACTGTAGTTATTATTTTTAGTGATTTTGTTTTTAGTCTTCATACTAACATTATGTAGTTTATACACCATGATTATTGTATTAGAGTATTGTGAATTTGTTTGTGTATTTAGTTTTGCCAGTGAGTTTTATACTGTCAGGTTTTTTTTTTTTGTTTCATGATAGTATCTTTTTCTTTCAATTAAAAAAACTCCCTTTTGGAGCTGGAACATATTCTTCTTAGCAAAGTATCTGAAGAATGGAAGAAAAAGTATCCAACGTACTCAGCCCTACTATGAAGCTAATTTATAGCTTTCATATGAAGACTATAACCCAACAATAGCACAAGAATATGAGGAAAAGGGCAAGGGAGGGTAGGGAAGGGCCGAGGTTGGGGTGGAGGGAGGGTAATTGGTGGACCATACCTACAGTGCATCTTAGAAGGGTACAGGCAAAACTTACTTAATGCAGAATACAAATGTCTTCATACAATAACTAAGAAAATGCCATGAAGGCTATATTAATCAGTTTGATGAAATGTACACAGCTATGATTTAGTAAAAAAAAAAGCTCCCTTTTGCATTTCTTCTAAGACTGCTCTGGTTATATAGTTCTTGATTAGTGGATTTTTTTTTATAATTTTATTGAATCATAATTCTGTACATTGGTGCAATCATAGGGCACGATTCATATACATTCAGAAATGTTTTGATCGTACTGTTACAGATAGCCTTCATGGCATTTTCTTAATCACTATATAAAGACATTGATACTC
>CAUYON010016207.1:0-70828 GCA_963573935.1 Arctocebus calabarensis | reverse complement strand
CTTATTAAATGTAGAGTATCAATGTCTTGATATAGTGATCAAGAAAATGCCATGAAGGCTATCTGTAACAGTACAATCAAAACATTTCTGAATGTATATGAATTGTGCCCTAGGATTGCACCAATGTACAGAATTATGATTAAATAAAATTATAAAAAAAAAAAAAAAAAAAAAAGAATCACTTGAGCCCAAGAGTTTGAGGTTGCTGTGAGCTATGACACCATGGCAGTCTACTCAGAGTGACAAAGTGAAACTCTATTTCAAAAAGAGAAAGAAAGCAGAAAAGAAAGAGAGAGAGAGAGAGAGGAAGGGAGGAGAGAGAGAGAGAGAAAGAAAAGAAAAGAAAAGAAAAAAAAAAGCTCTCAGTGAAACTTCACATGTTCATTCTTACTCTCTATGCCCTGGTCACCCACCAGTCGTGCACACCTAAGCATCACCACCTGTATGCGACATTTCTGATTCTAAGCTCTCCTTGGTGTCCTCCTTCCTCTGTCTCCCCTATAACCCCACTTCCCACTATATAAAACCAACAGGTTGAAAAGATCTCTATGGTCCCTTTTGACTGAAAAAAAAATCCTGCAATTTTTCTGATTCTCTAAATCCCAGAGCTGGCAGTAGCTCTAATTTCAAGCTTGTCTTTAATTCTTCACTTTGCTTCACAGAGGAGGAGAATAGCTTATGCTGCAAAACGCATCCCAGAGGGGACACCCCAGAGACCAGGAGCAGGGCAAACATGGGCACCGCAGACTGACAGGTCAGAGACGGGTGGCAGTGAGGCAGGAGTTCCTGTTTGTTGATTGTAAAAAGCTTTGCTTGGCAATTTGCCTACTCAGGTAACTAGGGAAGGAAGCACTAGTGGAGATTTCAATCAGCAAAGCTCTTCTAGGGAATACTCCCCAGCTGACCTCTGTGGGCATGTTGGGAGCCCAGCAGAGGCTAAACCTTCAAGGGAGAAAGTTAGCTTCCTTATGAGATAATCTGCACCATCCTGAGCTGGTTGCTCTTTTCTTTTTTGACACCACTGGGAGAGAACATTCCTTGACATGGGATGAAAGGCAGCTGAGTCACCTTACACGTCCCATAACATATCTTCTAGGACAGCCTGTCAGACAGACCTGAGGTAAGTAATGCATAATTTAAAGAACTTCATGAAAATGAAAACAGATAACACAGGCAGATGCCATTTAAGAGCTGTCAGGTGATAACCCAGTGAGGCCAACAGGGTAAGAGCAGGAGACACACTGCCGCTGTGGGCAGACTGGCTAAGATCAGGCTGGTCAAGGTCTGGCTTTCCACTTAGCACTTGTTGCCTTGTAACCAATTCCCTTTATGTCAAAGTTACCCTAACTTGAAAGCAGCTTAGAAGCTCTTCTAACAATTACAGGGTAAGTCAGGCGTGCTGGTAGGAATGTAGTAGTTAGTAACAAGGACAATAATTTCCCTCAGATGGAAAATGAGCCACACTCTCTGGAACCTTAGCTTAATCTTGGGCTTGATGGATTTTTCTCCTTGAAGTCCTCTCTCCATGGAGTCAGCCGGGTCAAGAGTGTCTTGGCCGCAACAGCTGCAAATGACATTCTCAAATTTCCAAAACCAAGCCCGTTGCCACCTTTAAAATCCTCCATATGAGGAATCACTTACCCTGAGCCAGGAAGGAATGATTGACCTTTTTTCATGTCTCCAGAGGGCATCAAAAAGGTGGTAAAACAAGCCGGTCAGAATTTTATGAGGCAGGCACAAAAGTAATTCTAGTAACAGCAGAGGTATAAACATTACATTTGTGGCTGTTGGGGACCAGTATGTGTCCATGCTGTAGAGACACAGTGGGTATCTCTGAGTAATAGATTGAGGGACAGTTTTTAGCATCTATTCTATATTTTTCTTTATTTTCTGTGTTCTCTTCAATGAGACAAAAAGAAAATCTGAGGGGAGGAGGATGTAAAGAGGAAGCATTTTTATCTTCCCCACTTAAAAAAAAATTAATTAGGCCACAAATACACACGCAAATTGAAACACATGCATCTGATTAAGATTAAAGAATTTTGCTATGTCCAATTTCTCTCTCCTTTAAAAAACTTTTTTTCAGGTTAGTAGGAAGATATAGTATGATTAGGTTACTTTATTTGTGTTTGTAGGTAAAGTCCAAAGTCCAAGTTGTAGCCAAGTCCTTCACCAGGAATTGTGCCAAATGTCTGATTTCTTATACCTTTCTAAGTAGCCAGAAGAAAACTAACATCCCAGATAGCTAATGGCTTTTTCTTTTATTCCATGCTTTTCTAATGATTTTATTTATTTTCCAGGTTAAGAAAAGAGAGACAAATAGGAAGAAGAGAAACAGTCCACAACAGTGCTCAGGCCAGCTTCAAGGGAGAGCTGGACCCCGCCTGCTAGCAGGGGAGGTGTGTGCTCCTTCACTTTGGGGAGCCCAAAGCCAGGCCTGTTTCCTGTGCCTCCTGGCAGACACATGAGTGATTTATTGTTCCTAACGTCTCCTGGTTTGTAATAAAGTTTTCAGCAGCCCTTTTTAGCTGCTGCAACCTCTGCCCCTGCAAACACACACACACATTCTGACTTGACTTTGTTCTTTTTTCACATAATGTCAACTCATAAAGCTTTCACCAAGTCAACCAGGTGGAAAAATCCCTTTGCTGAAAGAAGCATTCACTCAGGTCTGGGTGGTGGAGAGGACGGCTGGCGGGGGGACAAGAGTGGAAGAGAGGAGAAAACGTGCTGCGGGCGGGAGAGCGTTAGCGTGGGGCGGGGAGTGCTGCGTCCCAGGGGCGTGCCTGGTTGATGAAAGGTCTCCTCCCCTCCCCGTGCCCTGCTAGCCAACATCCGCAGACGCTGACAAATCTGTCACTATGGGCTTGAGGGATGGCGTTCATAATGCACACATTCAAAGAAGTAGAGCTTCGGACCTAATACCCAGTGATGATAAGACGGCTTAAGCAAAGTCAGGACACCTCCCTTGTGGTACAGCCCAGCCTCTGTGAGGAGCTCGGCTTCTCTTTCCTTCCTCTCACGGCCTTTCAGCTCTGGGTTTGCACCTCCATCCAGGATCACCCCAGCACTAGCCCCAGCCTGCCCCGTAGAGCCTTGGCGACCCACCGACTTCATACCTTAGCTCTTAAGTACCCGGGCAACACGTGGGGAGGAAAAGGGTTGATGGAAGAGAAATGTATTTGGAGAAGGAAAGGCCCAGGTGGATCAAGACTAGAAGAAAAAGGAGGGTAAGAAGACACGTTTCTCAAGGACTCGTGTCAATACAGAGAGGTTTAAGAAATGGAGAAAGCTAGAAGCTGCCTAGAGCCCAGGCCTACCTGCTTTTCCTTACAGAAGGTTAATTTAACAGTTACTCCTTGAATTTTCAGGATCCCAGTGAATGCCCTACCATACCTCCAGGGTTTTCAGGGCTCCCGTGAAGCACATGGACAGTAGCGTCATCCTTCCGGAGACTGGATGAAAATCCCATCTCTGAACTCTAATCTTTTTCTCTCTGTTTTCAACAGTTTATATATAATGTGTGATTATTTTTATTTTTGTTTGCTTTCCTTTTTTTTTTAAATTAAATGATAGTTGTGTACATTAATGCAATTATGGGGTACAATGTACTGGTTTTATATACCAATTGAAATATTTTCATCAAACTGGTTAACATAGACTTCACCACAGTTTCTTGCTTATTATGTTAAGACATTTATATTCTACACTTAGTAAATTCAACATGTACCTTTGTAAAGTGCACCATAGGTGTGGTCTCACAAATTACCCTCCCACCATCTATCCTCCCACCTCCCCTCCTTCTCCCCTTTCCCTTTCTACATGGGCTATAGTTGGGTTATAGCTTTCATATGAAAGCTATAAATTGGTTTTATAGTAGGGATGAGTATATTGGATATTTCTTCTTCCATTCTTGAGATACTTTGCTAAGAAGAATATGTTCCAGCTCCAACCATGTAAACATGAACCAGGTAAAGCCTCCATCTTTTGTTAAGGCTGTATAATATTCCATGGTGTACATATACCACAATTTATTAATCCATTCATGAGTTAATGGGCACTTGGGCTTCTTCCATGACTTAGCAATTATGAATTGGACTGCAATCAACATGCTGGTGCATGTATATTTGTTATAAAGTGATTTTTGGTCTTCTGGATATATACCTACTAGAGGAATTCAAGGATGGAATGGCAGGGCTATTTTTAGATCCCTAAGTGATCTCCAAACATCTTTCTGAAAGCAGTGCAGAAGTGTTCCTTTTTCTCCACATCCATGCCAACATTTTTGGTTTGGGGATTTTGTGATGTGGACTAATCTTACTGAAGTTAGATGATCTCTCAAAGTGGTTTTGATTTGCATTTCTCTGATAATTAAGGATGATGAGCATTTTTTCATGTGTCTGTAGACTGTGTGCCTGTCTTCTTCAGAGAAGTTTCTTTTCAAGTACCTTGCCCACTCTGAGATGGGAGCACTTGTTCTTTTCTTGCTAATATGTTTGAATTGTCTATGGATTCTGGTTATTAAACCTTTGTCAGAGACATAACCTGCAAATATTCTCCCATACTGAGCTCTGTCTGCTTGCTTTACTTACTGTCTTTCTTTGGCTGCACAGAAGTTTTTATGTTTGATCAGTAATGTATTTTTGGTATTGCTTCAACCCCCCCACCCAGGGGGGTCCTCCTCATAAAATATTCTCCTAGGCCAATATCTTCAAGTGTTTTACCTGCACTTTCTTCTAATATTTGTATAGTTTCATGTCTTAACTTTAAATCTTTAATACAGTGAGAGTCTATCTTAGTTAATGATGAGAGGTGTGGGTCCAGTTTCAGTCTTCTACAGGTTGCCAACTAGTTCACTCAGCAGCATTCGTTAAATAGGGAATCTTTTCCCCACTGAATAGTATTTATTTATTTATTTGAAGTTTTGGCTGGGGCTGGGTTTGAACCCACCTCTCCAGCATATAGAGCCAGTGCCCTACTCCTTTGAGCTACAGGCACTGCCCCCCACTGAATGTTTTTAATTGGCTTATTGAAGATCAAATAGTGGTAAGTAGCTGGGTTCATCTCTTGGTTCTCTATTCTGTTCCATACATCCACCTATCTGTTTTTGTGCCAGTACCATACAGTTTTGATCACTATCGTTTTATAGCATAATCTGAGGTCTGATAGCATGATTCCTCCTGCTAGGTTTTTATTTACGAGTAATTTTTGTCTATTCTAGGTTTTTTCTGATTCCATATAAAATGAAATATTATTTTTTTGAGATCTTTAAAGTATGACAATGGAGCTTTAATAGGGATTGCATTAAAATTATGTATTGCTTTGGGTAATATGGACATTTTAACAATGTTGATTCTTCCCAGCCATGAGCATGGTATGTTTTTCCATTTGTTAATATCTTCAGCTATTTCTTTTCTTAGAGTTTCATAGTTCGCTTTATAGAGATCTTTCACATCCTTTGTTAGGTAAACTCCCAAATATTTCATCTTCTTTAGCACTACTGTGAAGGGAATATAGCCCTTGACTGGTTTTTCAGCTTAACTATTATTGGTATATATAAAGGCTACAGATTTATGAGTGTTGATTTTGTAACCCAAGACACTGCTGTATTCCTTGATCACTTCTAAGAGTTCTGTAGTAGAATCCCTGGTGTTTTCAAGATATACAATCATATCATCTGCAAAGAGTGAAAGTTTGATCTCTTCTGACCCTTTATGGATACCCTTGATCACCTTTTCTTCCCTAATTGTGATGGCTAAGACTTCCATTACAAAGTTAAAAAGTAGTGGAGACAATGGGCAACCTTGCCTGGTTCCTGATCTGAGTGGAAATGATTTCAGTTTAACTCCATTCAATACAGTACTGGCTGTGAATTTGCTGTAGATGGCCTCTATCAGTTTAAGAAATGTCCCTCCTATACCAATTTTTTTAAGTGTTCTGATCATGAACGGATGCTGGGTATTATAAAAAGCTTTTTTCTGCATCAATTGAGAGAATCATATGGTCTTTGTTTTTTAATTTGTTTATCTGCTAAATTATATTTATATATTTATGAATATTGAACCAGCCTTGAGACCCTGAAATAAAACCCACTTGGTCATGATGTATATAAATTGTTTGATGTGTTGCTGAATTCTGTTTGTTAGGATCTTGTTGAATATTTTTGCATCAATATTCATTAGTGATATTGGTCTATAATTTTCTTTCCTTCTTGGGTCTTTTCCTGGTTTGGGGATGAAGGTGATGTTTGCTTCATAGAATGTGTTGGGTAGTATTCCTTCTTTTTCTATATTTTGGAAGAGATTTAATAATATAGGTACTAGTTCCTCTTTAAAGGTTTGGTAGAATTCTGATGTGAAGCCATCTGGTCCCAGGCTTTTCTTTTTAGGGAGATTTTGTATAGTTGATCCTATTTCAGAACTTGATATAGGCCTGTTCCAGATTTCCACTTCATTCTGGCTAAGTCTTGGAAGGTTGCATTGCTTCCAACTATTGGTCTATTTCCTTCAGATTTTCACATTTCTGAGAATAAAGTTTCTTATAATATTTATTAAGGATTTTTTGAATTTCTGAGGAGTCTGTTGTTATTTCATCATTACCATTTCTAATTTATGAAGTTAAAGATTTTACTCTTTTTTTCCTGGTTAGGTTAGCCAAAGGTTTATTTATTTTATTGACCTTTTAAAAAAACCAACTTTTTGATTTATTGATCTGTGGTATAATCCTTTTGTTTTCAATTTCATTTAATTCTGCTCTAATTTTGGTTATTTCTTTTCTTCTGCTGGGTTTGGGATTGCAATTTTCTTCTTTTCCAGTTGCTCAAGATGTTCATTTAGTTGTTAACTTCCTCTCTTTCCATTCTCTTGAGGATGGCTTGCAGTGCTATTAATTTTCCTCTTTGGACTACCTTTGCAGTTTCCCAGAGGTTCTAGTAACTTGTCTTCATTATCATTTTGTTCCAAAAATTTGGTAATTTCCTTCTTAATCTCATCTATGACACAGCTATATTTCAGCATAAGGAATTCAACTTTTATTCCATGATGGTCTGAGAAGATGCAAGGAATAATTTCTATTTCTTACATTTGCTGAGGGTAAACTTGTGACCTAAAATATGATCAATTTTGGAGGATGTTTCATGGGCGAGATGAGGAGAATGTATATTCAATTTTGTTCGAATGAAATGTTCTGTAGATTTCTGTTAAATCCAATTCTTGATTGGCTATGTTTAAGTCTAAAATTTCTTTGCTGATTTTCTTATTAGAGGATCTATCCAACACTGCCAAAGGAGTGTTAAAATCTCTAACTATTATGGTGCTGGAGGAAATCAAGTTGCTCATGTCTGTTAGAGCCCCTCTTATAAATTGAGGCATATTCTGGTTGGGTGCATAAATATTAATAATTGAAATCTCATCAAGTTGAGTATTACTCTTAGCAAATATGAAGTGACCATCCTTATCTTTCCTTATTTTTTTTTTTTTTTGGTTCAAAGCCTATTGTATCTGCAAATAAAATTGCAACACCTCCTTTTTTCTGATTTCCATTTGCCTTAATATAGATGACCATCCTTTCACCCTGAGACTATATTTATCTTTTAAGGTAAGATGAGATTCTTATATACCACAGATATCTGGCCTGAGTTTAGAGGCCAGATATCTCTGGCCAACCTGTCCCTCTTTAGAGGACAATTTAAGCCATTTACATTAATTGAGAATATTGATAAGCCTGGTAGAATTTAGGGTGTCAAGTTTCTCAAAAGTCCAGTGGACATTTTTAATCCTTTTGCCACTGTGGAAGTTTGAATTTGATCAAAAATTTCTGAGTGAGTTTACTTTGGTGGTACAGGATTGCACTGGTCATTATGGAGTGTAGGTCTGAGAATATCCTGGAGACCTGGTTTAGTTATGGCAAATTTCTCCAACATGTGAATGTCATTAAAGTATTTAATTTCTCCATCATAAATGAATTGCAGTTCAACTAGACACAGGGTCCTGGGTTGAAAATTGTTTTGTTTTAGGAGATTAAAAGTTGATGGCCACCCTCTTCTAGCTTAAAAGGTTTCAGCAGAGAGATCTGCAGTCATTCTAATATACTTCCCCTTGTAGATTATGGTTTTCTTACATCTGGCTGCTTGCAGAATTTTCTCCTTCCTATTAACTTTGGTGAAGTTAATTATAATGTGTCTGGGAGATGTCTTATTTGGAATGAGTCATGCTGGGGTTCTAAAACTGTCTGCTATCTGAATTTCAGAATCTCTTGGCATATCTTGGTAGTTCTGTTTGATTATCTCATGGATCAGAGCATAAGGGCCTTTCAAAGCCACCTTGTCACCTTCAGAAATTCCTATAAGGCGAATATTAGTTTTCTTTGAATTATCCCAGAGCTCTCTGAGAATGATCTGTTTTTTCTCTCCTCTTCTTTGAGTGCTTGGGAGCATTTGAAAGCTTTGTCATCAATGTCAGAAATCCTTTCTTCTGCCTATTCCATTCTGTTACTGAGGGATTGTACTGCATTTCTCAGATTTTTGAGGGCTGCAAGTTCTTGTCTCACTGTGTAAAAATCTCTGGTGATTTTGCCTTTGAATTCATTGAATTCTTGAAACAACTTTGAA
Organism: Arctocebus calabarensis; assembly: GCA_963573935.1. NCBI lineage: Eukaryota > Metazoa > Chordata > Mammalia > Primates > Lorisidae > Arctocebus > Arctocebus calabarensis. The sequence continues at coordinate 62,220 of CAUYON010016207.1, read as the reverse complement.
ATGCTCCTAGAATTTCTAATTCCAACTTTACCTCAATCCTATTAATCTTATTTGCAATCCAAATTCTGAATTCAATTTCTGACATCTCAGCCATTTGTTTATTAATGGGATCTTCTGGTGTGTCCACCATGTCGTTCCTTGGAGGAGTTGCTCTACTCTGATTATTCATGTTGCCAGAGTTTTACCATTAATTCCACCCCATGACTGTTTTACACCATTTGGCTAGATGAGCAAATAAGGTGAAGATTGGTTGGGGGCTTCTGGAGTAGGGATTAACCATCCCTTTTTTGAGAGCTGGGACTAGTGTCTGTACCTTTTCCCCTAGAGCTTTGCATAGAACCCATACAGTTCTATGGCCTGAGACACTGGGGACCTGCTTGGTGTTGTGGGTCTAAGTGGCTCTGTCTTGTTTTCAGCTGGTCTCTATTCAATCCTAATGAATCAGTACCTCTGGGTTGAAGTTTCAGCTGTGCAGAAATACCAGCAACTAAGTCACCCCACACCCCACGGACAACAACTGGAAAAGGAAAATCAAACATTCCCACAATCACACCCAGGGTGCCACTTTGGATAGTCCTCAGGTGATTGGCCCAGGTCAAGAGTTCCAAATCAATTGTCCCAGTCAGCACCCAGTCTCAAGTGGGAGAGTTCAAAAAGTTTTCAGCAACTAGATAGCAGGGGTCTGCTGGCAGCTGGAGTATGACTTGCTCCGGTGCTCCGTGGAGTCAGAAGGACCCACCAAGCAAATGAATTAGTCCAGTCCTCCTCCCCCACCTTGCACCTCTGTCTCACCCACTCACTGGTAACCCTGCAGGGCTGTGACCCAGTTCCTTCCAATAAGCAGATGTTCCAGGGGTTTGGGGCCTGCCTGAGTCATAGGGAGATCTCTGTCTCCTCAGCCAGACCGCTGCACTCTGCCACCAGCTGGCAGAGGGAACTGAAGCCTGACAACCTTGGGTGCTTGATGGAAGCTGGAGTGGTTCACTCAGTTCCAGCCCTACCCCAGATTGATGTTACTACCACTTATATTCTCACAGAATTAGCATTTCTGTCCCAGCTATATTTCCCTGTGGACCAGGCTCTGTTTGAGTTCACAGAAACTGTGACTCAGCCCCACCCCATGCTGCTGCTGTTGTGGAATTTCTCACAGAGCTGGCATCTCTGTCTTCGCTGCACTCTGTGTTTGGATGGGCATGGTTGAAGTTTACACTCAGCTCTCAGTTCCTGCCTCTCCCTGGGCTGGTACTCACACACAGCTCTCACTGTGTGTTTCTCCCTGGGCTGGTGCTGTTTTCCTGCCTGCTTTTGTCTCAGCTATGTTCTCTTGGGGCCTGGGTGCTTTTCAGGCTTACTAATGCAGTGCTTCTGACTCAGGTCCACCCTGGGAGTATGCCATCTCTGTGCGCATGTATTCTAGTCTTCGTCCCCACTGTGCCCTGTCCAGGCAGGTACCACCCCAGGCATACCTTTTACTCATGGGGCCTGTGTTTACATCCCAGGTCTGTTCCTCCAGTGGCAACCAGAGTATAGGCCTAGCTTTCTCTGATTGCCAAGGGAGGTGGGGAGAGTCTCTCCAAAATATCCCTGGGGATGTGAGCCCTATTGTTCCTGCCACTGCTGCTGCTGCTCTGTGTCATGGAGTGCCATTTCTCCCTCTCCCTCTCAGTTCACTATCTTCTCTTTACACCCATGCCACAGAATCAGCAGACCTGCAATACCCCATACCTTGTCCACACTTCTCAAGAAAATGCTCAATAATCTGGACTCCATGGAGGACAGGATTCCAGACTACAGGGTGAGAGTGGAGGGGAGTGCTGGGAGTTCAGAATTGCAGGTACAGAATATACACAGTTTTATGCCTGGTGGGAGAGTGCCATGGCACACTAGTAGGTCCTCTCTGGGGAAGGAGTTCCAGTTTTGAGAGGGTCTCTCCCATGGGATAAAATAGGAAGAGTTCTGAACTCTGTTCACTTGTTTGTATAGAGTATACTGCAAGCCATTCTCATGGTGGAGGGGACTCCTGTCTGCTTAGTGATGGATTTTGTACCTGCCGTTTGTTCCCTTAGAGTTCCCTCACCTCAGCAGGGTTGATGTGCATTCTTCAACCTTCTCTCTTGTCTCAGCTCCAATCATTGACTTACTTGCTATCCTTCTGTCCTTTAACTCTCCTTCTGGATGGGAGCCTCTGTGGAAAGCTGGCTCCCAGTCAGCCATCTTGCCTCCACAACCTCTCTTTGCTTTCTTTTGATCTTTATCTTGCTGTGGTGGCGCTGAGTTTCTAAATCTGTAAATTTGTCTTTCATCACATTTGGTAATTCTTTTTTACCATTATTTATTTTTAATTTTTATTTATTTATTTATTTTTTGCAATTTTTTGCTGGCACCAGGTTTGAACCCACCACCTCTGGTATATAGGACCGGCACCCCACTCCTTGAGCCACAGGTGCTGCCCTACCATTATTTCTTTAATTTCTTTCTTTCCTTTTTTTTTAACCTGTTATTTTCTCACTTTCCTCTGCTTGTGGCTCCTCAGTTTTGTTATGTGTTTTGATATTGGCTCACACATCACTAAGGTTCTGAGGATTTTCAAATTAATACTCTATATGTGTTCTTCAAATTGGATGTTTCCTATTGCTTAATCTTCAAATTTGCTGACATTTCTGTCATTGCCAATCTGTTGTTAAATTTCTCCAGTGAATTTTTTAAGTAATTTTTTTTGTTTTGAAATAATTGTAAGTTTACAGAACAGAAGCAAAGATAATACAGAGATTTCCTCTTTGTACTATTGCCTTCCACCCAATTTCTTTTACTGTTAATATATTTCATTACCATGGTACATTTGTTAAAAGTAAAAAACTGACATTGTTATATTAATATTAACTAAATTCAGACTTTATCTGTCTTTTATCAGCCTTTCCACTGGTATTCACCTGCTGTTCCAGATCCCATGTGGGGTACTGTGTGACTTTGGTTCTGATCCATGGTAGTTTATCAGTCCTTGATTTTTAATGATCTTGAGAGTCTTGCAGAATACTGGCTAAGTAGTTTCTAAAATGCTCAAATCTAGGTTTCTCCAATGTTTTCTTTTTCTTGCTTAGAATGGCTCATGGGTGTTTGGAAAGAAGCCAGCAGATAAAATGCCCTTCTCATTACATCGTGCCAGGTTATAGGATACCCACATGACCTGAATTATGTCTTTTTCACCTTTTTTCTTCACTGAAACATTTCTATGTTCTTTCTCTGCTCTATTCTTTGAAAGGAAGTCACTAAATCTATCTTATCCTTAGGCATATGAGAAGGATTAAGCTCTACCTCTTAAAGAAGAGATTATGTATATATCTTATTTGGAATTCTTCTGTAAGGATGATATGCCTCTTCTCCCCTGTGTATTTGTTAACTCAATCATCCATTTTGATCAGCATGGACTCATGAATATTTATTTGGGATTTGGGTTTATGATTCAATAATACTTTATTTTTTTGCTTAAATTGTTACTGCTTTGATTGTTAGAAGTATTTTCAGTTGGTACTTGTCACCCTTTGAAAACCTTCAAGCATTTGGGGTGTGTGTTTGTGTGTTTCCTTACTCTCTTGTGCTATAAGATGCTCCAAGTTCATGCTATCTTTTCTCTTCCTTAGTATTAGCATCAGTCATTTTTCCAAAGAGCCAGGATTTATTTTTTTTCTTTATTTTGGAAAAATGGCATTTAGAAACCAAAATCAGGGTATAATTTGTGCTTAGTGCTATATAGTTAATGCATTTTTAATTTCAGGTATTTCTTTTTAAACTTTAGAATCTCATTCATTTCTTTTATAGTTTCTGTTTCATTGCTGAGATAGCCTATTTTTTCCTTTTATTACTGACATGGTTTCTCTTGCTTCCCTAAGCATAGATGCTTTGAAATCCTTTTCTGTTAGTTCCAGTGTTTTTGTAACATTAATGTTGGTTTCTACTGATGGCTTTTCTTCCCTCTTGAGTATGGGTCATGCTTCCCCATCTTTACATGTTCAGTACTTTTGGATTCTATCCTAGACTTTGTAAATGGTATGTCATAAAGATTGTGAGTGCTTTTATATTTTATATTCTTCCAAAGAATATTAATTTTTTCTTTCTTTCTTCTCTCTCTCTCTCTTTCTCTCTCCCTCTCTCTTTCTTTCTTTCTTTTTTCTTTTTTTTTTTTTCCTAGCAGGCAGGACTCAGTCTCCTTGGACAGTGGACAGTGGATAGCCACTGATATTTCTGTTCAGTTCTCTTAGACTTAGATATTGAAGTTTGCCCAGCACATGTGTAGTTCTATGGTCCACCAGATATCTGGGACACTTTTGCACAGAATTTGAATATCTTCTTTTTAAAATAGCCCCCTCACTGTCCAGTAGCTATGGTCCCTCCTCTGGTTCTTCAGTCAGCACAATCGCAGATTTCTATCCTTCTACCTGGGGCCAACTTAGTCAAAAAACTTTAAAAACCAGGAATTTCACCCAGTGCCATCCCTTCTGCCAAATGTTGACCTCCACTCTAGTTTTTATCTATTTGAGGTCATTCTTAAGTACCTTTTCCTCATTGATTTTTTTAATTCTGTCCAGAATAGATATCTATTATTTGTGAAAAAGTTAATCTAATAGGAGCTACTCCACTATTTCTGGAAGCAAAATACTTTTTGCTTTTCTACTTTTTAATAGTAGAAAAAATGTCCACTGACCCTATAGATATCATACCTTGAGTTGTCTAGAAAACAGTTTTAAAACTTTAATAAGAAAATTCCATACCATACATATTCAAAACTACACAAAATGTCCTCAATAACATATTTTGACATCTATAAATTTCAATAAAAGTATATTGTACTTATGGCCCTAGAGCTGTCCATCTCCCTTCAGAGCAGGTACAATCCAATCAGAGAAATAAGTTGTTCAGAGAAGATGAATATCAGGATGCAATTGTTTAAACAAAAACCAACCAAGTGATATGATAATAAATACTGGGCAGGAAAAGATCTGAGAGTAAAGACCTACATAAATGGATAAGAAATAGACAGAATTTTCTATGAGTGTAATAAAAACATGAACAAAAGCACAATCTGGTTCACACAAGCAAACCAATTAGGCTAAAACAGAGAGTTCAAGTGGGAAAATAATAAGATGTAATGTTAGAACAGATGGCAGAAGACCAGGACTTCAAAGTTATTTTGATCCCATTCTCTTATGAGAAATAGAACTAAGATTTCATTACATGCAAATTTATGTATCTGGAGAGCTCAGCACAAGATTTAGGAGAAGTAACCTGTGGCTGTAGTTTTGCCTGTGATCTAATGCAACAATATAAACTGGGGGAGTAGCCCATACCCTTTGATAGAGCTTGGAGTTTCAACCTGAAGTGAGGAGACATTTTTATGGCAAGTGTCTGTGGAAGAGATAGGCCTTAGAAGAAAATCTGGAACCAGCTTCGAACTACTCAGAAAGAAAACTACTTTTCCTTGGCCCTCACTCTCTTAAGACTCTCTTGACTTTTACTGTGTTTCTTGCAGGTGGAAGAAAGATGAAACTTACCACAAAGGACAGAATGGAAATGAAACAAGGAGATACTCAAGATTGTAAGCTCCCTGAGATCAATGACTGATTCATACATCCACATGGTTCAGCACTTGAGGCATAACGGCCTCCTGGGAAGCACTGAGCAAGTGCAGGCACGTGAAAGATGGTTGGATGAGTCACACACTGCAAGTTAATTGCAGGTTACTCTTCATTTTCCCCATCCCTTTTCTATTTTGCAGGGAGAGTGGCCTTTTAAAAGTAATTCAACCTATGAGTTTAGACTTAAGCATTAATTAAAAATGAACAATGAAGGCAAAAGTAGTGATAGTTCCTCAAAGAAAAGGTAAATCTCCAAAAACACAAATGAGCAAGACCTTCTCCATATAGAGTGCTATTCTATATCATCAAACATAGAGTCTCTGGGTTTGCCTGCCGTAAGGAAGCTAGAAAACTCCCCAGTGAGTAATTTAAAATGTTCCTTCATTTTATAATCACATGAGCACTGAAAATGTTGTATTATATAGTAAATGTAAGGAGACTGAGGTCCAGGAAAGTTAAATACTTTGCCTGAAGATATAGCTAGTAGGAAACAAAGCCAACATTTAAGCCTAAATACCTTTCTTTTTTTATTTCAGAGCATTAGGAAGTAAAAAGTTTTTGTTGTATGGATACCTTAATTTGGGTTTTTATCCCTTCCTTTCCCTCCCTTCCCACTTCTTGACTTCCTGTGACTTTTATGTTACTCTGTGCCCTTGTGTGCCCATCCATCAGCTCCCAATTAACAGAGAGTGAGTGTGATGTTTACTTTTCTAGTCCTGATATGGTCAAGATAATGGTCTCCAGTTCTATCCAAGTTGACATGAAAGACATTATTTCCTTCCTTTTATGACTGTATGGTACTCCATCACATGTGTATGGCACACACCCATATATATTACATTTTCTTAATATACTGATAAATTGATGGGTGCTTAGGTTGATTCTACATCTTTATGATTGCAAATTATTATTCAATAAACATTTGAGTTCAGGTATCTGTTTGATAAAAATGACTTTTTTTCTTTGAGGTAGACACCCTGTAGTGGGATTGCTGAGGTGGATGTTAAGTCTACATCTACATCTCTGAGGAGTCCTCATACTGTTTTCTGTAGAGGTTGCACTGATTTGTGGTCCCATCAACTGTGTATAAGCATTCCTTTCTCTCTGTATCCACTCCAGCATCCATTACTTTTTTAATTTTTGAGAAAAGTCATCAAACAAGGTAAACCCAGACACCTTTAAACTATAACATTTGTTAGTACTGAAGACATGGGCTTATCAGTGTGTCCTATTAATAATGGAATTTATAAATGCAGGGAAATTCTCCCTACACAGCGATGATGGGAGAAATAGGATCATGACACAGCTATACGTAGGGAGCAGAGTTGAAGATGAGATTAATAGCATCAAACCTTCCTCCTTGAAAATATCCCACAATATAAAAAGAGTAGAATCTGACTGAACAAATGAAATTTGGACCAACTTTTCTTGAATCATTTTAATTGCCATGGATTACCGTGTGCAAAACAGACTGTAAAGAGATCTTCAACTGTCATATCTTCCTCCCTCACGAAGATTCTACATTCCGTATTACTTCTTTCTCCAAGTCCTCTTCCAGGACCTCAAAGTGAAAGTGAGGCTAATGCTCAGTCCAGACATCACTGAAGACCCAGATCTTGTCTCCACTTGATGTCTTCCACTAACTGGAGAGGGGAGACGTCTGAATTTAGTCTTAGTTCTCTTCCATTTAATTAACTATTCAACAAAGCTTATTGATTTACTATATCCCAAGCATTTTTATAGGCAAGCAGGGTGAATGTTAATAAGACACAGTTCTTATCCTCATGGTGCTCTTAGCACAATTACACAATCTAAAAAAAAGTCATGTCATTGTGCTTGGGTTCAATTTGCTCTTCCACAAAACAGGTAGAACAAGTCTCATCATATTTTATAGGCAAAATACTATATTCCCATAGGTGTTACTGCAGCCTGTGCTGCATTGCATAATGAAAAGTAACCTTTGAGAAAATCATTCTTACCTTTTACACTGCTTCATTTAACATTCAATAAGCAAAATATAAACTATGTGAGTGAATTAGGCAATTTTCTACCAAATGCTCTGAATTCCTATGAAACCACTAGCAGAGCAGTATAAAATCACCTCCTTTTCTTAAGGATTTAGGAAATAGAAGTACAAGAAGGGATATTGTTTTACAAATTCTGTGAGGATTGCATTATTTAGGATTTTGTTTGTCTGTAAGCAGCAGGGCCCAGAACAGGTTAATTCAAATAAAGTAGAAGTTTGTTTCTCTCACATGTAAGAGAAGTTGCAAGTTGATAAGACTCTCATGGTAGTTCCAAGGTTATCTGGATGGAATAAAGCTCTTTCCTAATTCTGGCTGCACCAAACCTGAGATATAGTCTTTGTTCACTTGGTCTAAGATGGTTGCCATAGTTTCAGTCATTGCATTTATTTCCAACTGGCAGGAAGGACAAAGAAAGTTGGGAAAGCATGCTCTGTTCCCTATGATCAGTCAGCCTGCTTGTATCCCACTGGCCAAACTGAGATGCATAGTCATACTTAGCTGCAAGAGAAGCCAAGAAATTTAGTCCTTACCCAGGGGACAATATGCCTAGTTAAAAGTCAAATTTCCTCTGAGAGGAAAAAAAATGGAAGAAATATTGATAAGGCAATTAGCAGTCTCTACCACAGGGAGCATCAGAAAGATATTGATAAATATTCATGGACAGCTCCTGCAGTCCTGCTTTCTTTCCAGAAACTTATGACCTACAACTGCTTCCAATAGTCCCAATTCCCAGCCAGTGGTTTTCAAACTTAAGCATACATCACAATCACTGGGAAAATTTGTTTAAAATACAGATTTCTAAGCCCTAACTGCACAGTTTCTTGTTCATTAGGTTTCAGGAAGGGCCAGATAATTTGCATTACAATGAGTTCCTAGGTGATTATGAAGCTGCTGGTCTGGGAATTAAACCTGAGAATTATTCTTTAAGCAAATGGGCAAAGTAGGAACTGAAGGAAAAAGAATAAAAGCAAAAGATTAGTGATGAAATGGGCAATGGAGAGTAGAATTAACAGAGATAATAATAACAGAAAGCCATGAGTTTCGAAGCACCCCAAGTCAGGACTATTAACCCATCTGCTAAGCCTCACAAGGGTTCTCTCAGTGGTCTATTCCATAGCCAGGTGCTGTTGCTCAGGAGATTCTTGGTATGGATGTGATCTGACCTCCGTGACTAGCCCTTTTGGAATCACCAGAGTCCTTCCTTTGTTGTTCCAAATTTCTGAAATTTGATTTCTTTTTACTTCTGATATAACAGATTCTCCTCCAGTGGAATTCCTGGCCTATGACCTGCCTGGGATATTTGGCTCACTTTCACCCTAGGAGGGTAGAAAGAAGACACTGAATAACCTTAATCAGCTTCCCCTCCCACACAATCTCATCAAATCAGTCGTCCAGGAGCCCCCAACCATGACATCTTCTACTCGTGGGACTGCCAGGGCTGACAAGTCAGAAGATACTAGTCACTGGCCAGGAAAGGACAAGAAGCCCTGTCTGCTTGGGTGGAACACCATACTTTATCACTGGGGCCTGCTTTGCTATTTGTTTTGCCTGTGTCCTTCCCAGAACATAAAATTATTCACAGCTATGTGCACATAACTATGATCAGACCTGACTTAACACATGCTGTCTGACTATTGCAGTGGTTTGTGTCTATCTTCTCTCCTCTCTCCAATGTGAGTACCTGAAGCCTCTAGCACAGTGCCCGACATCTAGGCAATCCCTGAGTGCTGGATGGTTGACAGTGAGCTTGGGGTTCTTTGATATACATAGTTTGCCAACAGGGTCTTGAGACTCTCTGGTGTCACCACTGCCAAAATCTCCAGGCCTTACCTCCACCTGTTAGTACCATGAGCCACAGATTGTGATCACATTCCCTTTGCCCCTTTCCTCATATGAAATAAGATAATTCTCTAAACACTGGGCATACTACTTTTGGAAGAGTGCCAGACCCTAATGCAGGTCTTTGGCAGGAAAAGACAAAGATAAAAAGGGCAGACTATAAATCCCTAAAGATTTTCTCTCCAGAAGGACTTGAGGGTGCTTGAACTCTACCAAAGGGAACCAAAAGACAGCAGAAATCTCAAGGGTTGATCCTAATCTAACAGGTCAGTGAATATTCAATGTAAAGTTCTGTATGTGTATGTAACAGAACATAGAATTAGACTCAACAGCTTCTTTCATTCTCCAACTAATTTTGCTATGAATTATCACCTCCCTTAACAATGTTGTCCCATCAAAAACTTAATGGAAATGATTTACTGACATCTTTGAGGGAGATGAAAAAATCAGGAAAATATTAATGCCCTAACAAATTTGCTTCTTCCATCTTCTTCCCTGCTATTCTTTTTGGCATTATAAACCCAAAGCTCAGCCAGAAAGCACAAACAAATGAGGTTTTAAAGTTGCCCATACCTCAAGAGGTGCCAGACTGTCTATGGAAAATGAAACTGATCTGTTTTAAAGACTTGATTTAGCTTTAAAAGATAGTTCCCTGAGCTCCATTCATCTGTCCTAATCAGCTGCAGGGTTATTTGGGGAATTTTTTTTGTCTCATTTAACTTTGCTTGCCACAGGGATAAAATGAGTGAGAGCAACAGAAAGGGGAGGGAGTGATGAAGGGATAGAAGGAATTAAAGGACTCCTCAGTGAATAAGTAATTTGACTCACTGTTTACATTGCTGGTGGAGATATTTAAACACTTGGTCTACTGATGACCCTTTAAATTGAGATTTTAGAGAAATTTTTAAACCAAATAAACTTTGGAGTAAAGAAGACTATTTTGTAGACTCTAAACTAATCCAGGTGTTCAGACTAGAAAGGGGTTGGGCAGAGGTCATTGTTGGGGAAAGATCTGAAAGGACAGACTTTCTTTTCCTGTTTAAAATCCAGTTGGTATAAACTATCAAAAAATATATGACAACCTATTCAGGGCAAAATAGTATCCTGGGCAATGAAAACATAGTTGGAGAAGATAGAGTATTAAGCCCACAGAAAAATGTTACTTTTGTGTATGTTCAAATTGTACAGTCAATAAAAATGTAGTATGTAGGAGAAAGGGTGTGGTATTCAAGAAAGATTTCACATAGAATGTGAGGCTCTATTAAGATCTCTTGTAATATGTAAAATTCAGATAGAGGGAAGGTAGTTATGATTTTAAAAAAAAGGAAAAGATATGAGATTAGATAAGGGAGAGAGAGGGCACTAGAGATTACTGTGTTGATAGCTTTTTAGCAAAGAAATGAGAAGAATCCTATGGAAAAATTTTGGGTAAGATGGTAATGTTCAGAGGAGATTTACAAAACCTCCTTCCTACATACTAACCAAAAGAACCGAGAAAGAAGGAAAATAGGGAAAAATACTTTCTCGTTGATCATTATTATTAATGATCCTTGGGAATGATCATTAGTTTATATCATAAATTCTAAGAAATATATTTAAGATACAATTCAGCCCAAATTGAAGAGATCTATGCAGTGTTGTATAAAAATGAAGAAACTCTATAAAATATATATTTTAAAGACTCTAATCCCCAGTTTGTTAAAATGAAGTCTGGGATTATAAACAAGCTATAGGCAAAAGAGCAAACACCTTGCTGAATTTTTTCCTCCCTGAGGTCAAGTGTACTTTGCATCCCCAACTTTTGGGACAGAAGATTTCATAGTCTAACATAACTTCCTAATGATGGCAGAGGCTGACTCTGCAACAAAGACTTTTTCTAATATGTGAAAAGATGTTTAGAGGTAGAAACACTCACAAAAAGTCATTTCTACTATTAGAAAATAGTAGAAAATGCAACCAAATTCCTTAGCTGCCCATGGATTAAGCTCCTCACTCATTACTCATTGCTGAGCAATGGAATTAACTGTTACAGTTGATCATGTGGGTCTCCAGATAAAATGTAAAGAGAATATCAAAATAGTAGTCAGGTAAATTGAAAATGGAAAAAAGAACCTAGTTCATCCAGTCACACACATCACAAGCTTAGAAAGAGTTTCCATCATTAAAAAAGCGATGAACAGGAAAAGAAAACAATCAAGCAAACATAGGACCTAGCAAAGATCCTGTGGTGATAACTTTATGCACAAAAATGAAAATAAATCATAAATTTGAGATGAAATTTATCCTCTGGAATAAGACTTAATAAGAAAATATTATTTAAAATGTATACAACATCATGCTCCCAAAGAAAAAGAAAATAGACTTGATGAAACAAAAGGAAAGAGGGCAGTAATTAGTTGACTGATTTTTTTAAAGAGTGAGTTCCTAGAAATTATAAAACAATTTAATATAATAATTCTATTGCATTTAAGCAACATAAAATCCATCCAAGATCAGAATTAACAATATAAAAATAGAATCAAAGATACAGAGAGTAGGCTAACAAAAAAAATCTAGACTATAGAGAAATGTCACAAAAACACTAAAAACAGTATTAAGTATGGGGAATAGACAGAAAATAAGCACATGGGTGATAAATGTACTTTAAGAAGAAAATAGAGCAAATGGGACAGAAACAGTATTCAAAGACATAACAGAAGAAAATATTCCTAAAATTAATGAAGATTTTATTCTACAGATTACATTTGCCATAATTATCAGAATTACAAATAATGTTCAAGACATGCCTAATAAATCTTTGAATTTCAAAAGTAAAGAAAAAAGTGCTATAGATGTACAGGCAAAATTAACTTACAAAGGAAAACAATTAGTTTGAGATAAAAAAAACCTTAAAAACAAAATATTCCAGAAGGAAAGGCACAATATTGAAGGAGTGTAGATAAATAAAACACAATTTTTGTATCTAACTTAATTTTTAATTATGAGTATTACCAATAGAAAGATAAACTTAAATGTTGAAGCACATCATCCTCTGAAAAATCTACTTAAAGATAATCTAACCAACTAAGAAAGTGATCAAAATTAAGATGTAATCAATAAGAATATTTGATAAAAGGCAATGTTGAACATTTAGTCTATATAAACACAGATTTGATACAAGTAATTTTGTTAATTATAGTGAAGAAAAAAATTATAAGTATCTAATTCTTCAGTGATACGGTGCAACATGCAAAATAATAATTGAGACACATTTGACATAATAATAATAATTTCACTAGGAAAGCTGCACAAGAATGGCTCAGAAAAACAGTGAAGAAAACACAGTCAAGTCTAAATCATCTAATTCCCTCATCTTTAATAAAAAATTAATATTATTGACTTTCTCAATTTTATTAAATAATAATTAGAAGTTTTGAAAATTGGTTTACACATCAAATATTCACAACCTGAAGAAACAGTGCATAGTTCTCAAAATACTGACCCAACAAAGAATATAAAGATAGCAAAAAATACACAAACATATACAGATCATGTAGCAACACAGAAAGTATTTTAAAATAAAAATAAATTAGTCAAAAGTAGCATAACATAAAAATGAGAAAAGAAAAAGCATAAAAACAGAAACAACAGAATATAATACCATATGCATATTTAATAAATATAACATAAATTGATAACTTACCTATTTAAAGAAAAACAGATGGGAGTTTAAAAAAAAAGACATAACTTCAGTCTACCAAAACATATCTATATATGTTATTCATTAAAAACAAAATTGAATGATAAATAGATAACAGATACATGAAAAATTAAAATAAAACCACATATAACTAAAACAGAAGGAACCAGGTTATCAATAGCTATACCCTATAATTCTGAATTCCAAATGAAAGGATTAAATGGGACAAAGAGAGTCTCATTTTAGTAATGAAGACATAACACTTAATGAAGGTATAACTCTATGTGTAAATAGAATAAAATTAAACTATATAAACTACATATGCAGTGCAAATTTCAAATGCATTTTAAAACGCAGTGCAAATTTTACAGAATTACACTGGGATTAGGAAATCAAATATAAAAGGCCTTTGGTGTTTTTTATTGGGAAAATCCTTCCAGATATTGGTCTGGGCAAGGACTTCTTGAGTAATCCCCAAAATATACAGGCAACCAAAGTAAAATTGGACAAACTGGATTACATCAAGCTAAAAAACTCAGCACAGCAAAAGAAACAATCAACAATGGGAAGAGAAAAGCCAAAGAATGGGAGAAAATATTTGTAAACTACCCCTCTGACAAGGGATTAATAACTAGAATATATAACAAGCTCTAACAACTCAATAGGAAAAAAATGAAATCATCCAATTAAAAAAGCAGGCAAAGGACCTGAATAGATATTTCTCAAAATAAGACATGCAAATGGCCAACTGGAAAATGAAAAAATGTTCCATGTTGTTTTCAGAAAAATGAAAATCAAAACTACAATGAGAAACTCACCCCAGTTAAAATGTCTTTTATCAAAAAGACAGGCAATAACAAATGCTGATGAGGATATGGAAAACGGAGACCCCTTGCACACTTTGGTGGGGGTGTAAATTAGTGTACCCTGATGGAAAACAGTATGAAGCTTCCTCAAAAGACTAAAAATAGTACTACCACATGACCCAGAAATCCCACTGCTGGGATTATATCCAAAGGGTGGGAATATAGTATATGGAAAAGATACCTGCATTCCCGTGGTTATTGCAGCACTATTCACAATAGCCAAGATTTGGAGACAAACAAAATGTCCATCAGTGGATGAGCAGATAAAGAAATTGTGGTATATGCACACAACTGAATATAATACAGCCATAAAAAAGAATAAAATTCTGGCATTTGCAACAACATTGATGGAAATGGAGAACATTATGTTAAGTGAATAATCCACACACCAAAAGACAAATCTCCCATGTTTTTACTCACATATGGAATATATGAAATATTTAAAACAATTGATCTCATGGAGACAAGAGAGTAGAATGATGGTTACCAGAGGCAGAGAAGGATGATGAAGTTGGGGGATAAAGAGGAGATGGCTAATGAGTGCAAAAATATAGTTAGTTAGATAGCATGAATAATATTTAATAGCACGATAAAGTGACTATAATCAATAAGTTAGAGTACACTTTAAAATAACTAAAAGAGTGGAATCAGAGTGTTCCTACCACAAAGAAATGCCAAACGCTTGACATGATGGATACTCCAATTACCCTGATTTGATGCATTCACATTGTATACCTGTATCAAAACATCATATATACCCCATAAAGATATACAACTATTATGTACCCATAATAATTAACATAAAATGAATTTAAAAGCCTTTGATGTTTTAAATAGCATACACCTGTTCTGAATAATATAATCAAAAATATTATAATGTATATCGTTTAAATTTGTAAATGTAATGTGTAAAAAGAAAAAAATTATACTATATGAACTACATACATACGCAGTGCAAATTTAAATGCATTTTAACATGCAGTGCAAATTTTATTGAATTACACAGGGATTAGTGTAATTGCTGAATTACACTGGGAGACTATTTATGTATCAAATTTCCTGTCTGAATAATAAATACATATCTATATTTTATATACAAAAGTTACATTTTCTTGAAAAGGTGATTATATAAAACTGTGAAGAAAATTTAATTAAATTCCAAAGATAACTTTTTCTTACGAGAATGCAACAAAAGAAAAAATAAACAACAGAAGTACAAATAATTGACAAGTGGAAATATTTTATATTCTAATTAAAAACATCAAGATGAAGAGAATTTCATGATAATAATTAAAATGCTAAATAACAATAAAGAGAACCCTCATAATCCAACTACTGAATACAAACAAAAGTGTGCTCACTGGAAAATTCATAGGCTTAAAGAACACCATTAGTAAACACCATTAGTAAATAAAAATTGATATAAATACACAATTAGGACTCAATTCAAAAGTCTGAAGGCTAAGCAAAAAAAAACTATAGAAAACATGAAATAACTGCATGTATGCAATGAAACACAGTGAATTCGGGTTTAACAAAATCAAAAAAGTAAAACAAAAATCTGTGCACCATCAAGAAATTAAAAAGCAAAATGCAAATAACAATACTGAGGGTAGTAAAGGGGGCATATATACAGATTTTTTTTAATTAGATAACTTAAAAAAACTTTTATTTATAATTTTACTTGTAAAATTAAAAACTGTGTAAAAATATTTCCTAGAAAAATATAAATTACACAAACCTGCTCAACAAATGTGAAATCATTTAAATCAATTCATAACCACTGAGGGAAAGAAAATCAAGAATACTGCAAAAACAAAAATAAGTCACCCAACCTCTATGAAAGGGCAGAATTCAAATGGGGCTCCGAGTTTTTGAATGAAATGCCTAATTTTGAATTTTAAAAAAATGAGTATTCTTACATAATATCTTTCCAAGTCTACAGCCCTGGGAATAGCTTGGATTCGTGGCCAGATAAATCAAAAATAAAATTTTAAATCTTTATTTTTCTAGGCAGAATCAGGAACCTAGAGAAGGTAGACAGTTAAATAAAATATCAGTTCACACCTATTAAAAGCAGTAGAGGCAAGATTTCGTGCCAAATTGGCTTGAAGAAACAGTGCGGCAGGTATGCTTTTAATGAAGATTGTTTCTCCACCTTCCTGTTTTAATTTGATTTCCCTGGCAGAGTTGTGCCTCCTTGGGGTTTGGAGGAAATCTGCTTAACTGCCACCATTTCAACCCTCAACGGCGAACCAGGCAGAGACTGCTTTCTCCACCACGTCGGCAGCTTGGCTTTTGATTCCCACGGGGATGACAGCGCTGTCTCCGCCAAAGTCCTGGGGAGTACCCAGCAGCAAAGGCCTTCAGCTGGGACAGGCCAGTGGCAGACGCTTCAAGCTAAATTATCCGCGATGCGTCTTCCCAGACGCGTGGCAGCTGCTGGGGCGTCCGCGAGCGCGTCTCCAGCAAGCCCTCGGCCACCGCTCTGCGCGGCGGACTCATTCTCAGCAAATAGGGCTCGCCCGATTAACCGCGCTTTTCTTATACATTACATAAAAATTTCACGGCCACCTCCTTGTTTACCAAATACGTTTCAAAATTCTATCAGCCTGCAGAATGTCCCGCAAGGCCCTAATCCAGGCATACCGGTGTCTGCTCAGCACACCTGTGTTGGTTTCCTGTCGCAGCTGTAGCAAATTACCACGACGCTAGTGACTTAAAACAGCACATATTTTTTATCTGACACTTTAGGAGATCAGATGTCCAGAAGTGGGCCTTATGGACTGAAACTAAAGCGCTGGCAGAAGGGCATTTCTTTTGGAGGTTCTAGAGAAGAATCTGTGACCCGCCTTTTCCAGCTTCTGGAAGATTCTGGAAGCTGCCAGAGTACCTTGGCTCCCTCTCTGCTGCTGCCGTTTTTACATGGGCTCTCCTGACTGTGACCCTCTTGCCTCCATCCTTTACTTAATCACATCCCTTCTGCTATGTAAGCAGTGTATCCTGAGGTGTCAGGACTCCACCTAGATGCGTTGAAGAGAGGGATTTTTCTGTCCCCTATACCGCCCTCTATCGGAAGCCCGTGGTACCTGCCTCCAAGTGTGCAGGCTGGCAATGCAGGTCAACCAGGCAAGAGCTGCCTACCTCGAGGTTAAAAAAGCAAGAGGTGCTGCTGCCAGTAATACGAAGTCAAAGGAGAGAGAGGACCTCTCGGCTGGGTGTGGCTCGATGAGCCATCACCAAAAGAGGGGCCAAAGAACTGAACTGGATCTTGAAATGATGAGGTGGAAGTCTGCTTCTCTGTGTTCCAAAGTGAGCCTGGATAAGCAGTCATCAATCAAGGATATGAGATGCCAGCACATCCATTGCACTCTTTCTACAGGCATTTTCAGATATACTAACACCACATCAATGGCTCTTTAGAAAGATGTCAGAGAGTTTAGCTTTGGAGCTACAGAGCTAAACTCTAAGCTGGCCCCAACCAACAGAGTCTTGTTGATTTACATTATGACTTCTAACTCCGAACTGAGAATATCATTTCCTTCCTGGGTCATCACTTCATGTTAATTCTATGTCTCATAACATTTTCTTTTTTGTATTTGCTTATCAACATTTATATCCATTCACTCTTCAATGTTTGCTCACCCCTCCAAAGTATTTGTATCTATTCTCAGGGTTCATAATGCAGATAGACAAAAAGAACTAAGGAATCTTAGAGTACAGCATTCTTGCTGTCAAGGATTAGCCTGCCCCAAGATCAGGATGATGATGCCAGGCCAGATGCTGTCTGTACGGGAGGGAAGAAATCAAGCATGGTCTCTTCCAGTTCAAGAGGAAAATAATAAACAAAAAAATCTTGTACATAGATTTCTGTAATAGCCCCTTATTTTGATAGGTTTTAGAACTAAAGCACGTGCAATGAAACAGAAGAACGGGCAGGGGCGAGGTTTACATTGGAGACTCAGGAATGGCTACATTAGTAACTGAGAAGTGAATGTTGGATAGGGCACAACCAGAAACTGATTGGGAGGGAGAGAAGTGTTCCTGGAACAGAACATGTAAAGATCATACATCTAGAAAGAGTTTAGGTATCTGAAGGGCTGAACAAGGACCAGAATGACCTCAGTCATGCGTCTGTCAATCCTCTCATATTTTCCTCCCAGGAGGGAGTTCGTTTATGTTCCTCATGCCCATGTGAAAGATCTGTTCTCTATGGTGTTGTAAATAAACAGATCAGTTGTATAAACATGTAGCCTATTCATTTCCTATAATCAGTTTCCCCAGGTCATAAGCTCCATGGCCCCTGTGAACCGGCCTGCAGAGGTGAAAGGCACTTAACCCTTTAGCATGAAAGACAAACAACCTCAGTCTGTCCTAACCCCAGGTCAAGGTTTCTAACCCACCCTCTGAGAGAATGAAATCCCATCCCTCACTTAGATGGGGTCTTGCTTTACTCTGCCCCTGGACATTCCTTTTCAGTTTCTGAAGGTTAGAGACTGGGAAACAAAAACTGTAAGACCCCAGGCCCACAGAATGTGGAGATTACTGGTTCAGGGGTAGTCAGATAGCCAAGGCCAGAACAGGTAAACCTCTAGGAGAGGAAATGGAGGGAAAAGGAAAAAGAAAACTAAAGCAAAGCCATATGAGTCTACAGCCTAAACAATGTACATGGACATTTTTATTATTCTTTTATAAATGGAAGAGCCTCAAAGTAGGAGTTACAGACAACTTGTTCATGCTTATAGTTAGTAAATACTGAAATTTGGAACCCAGGCCTATTCATGAAGTTCTTTCTCTTTCCCTTATATTAAATACTGTGAACCCCCATCCTTGCCTTGGTTATCAAGATTCATTCCTGCCCCCTGGAAGTTCTTCAATGCCAAGGTTCCCTCTCTGGGTGGGATCAGGGTACCAAAGATCCATCTTAGATGTGGCTTAAATACGTATAAGCTTTGATAAGTTTATGTGTCAAGGAACTGATGGAATCACATGTTCAGGGAGAATTTTCCAAGTCTAGTCAATGAATAGTCAAAGTGGAATCTGACCCCTCAAAGGCAGGGAGTGGCAGTTACAGGGCCGAGAAGCCAGGTCCCTGGCTGAGAAAGCAGGCTCCATTTCCATCAGGAATCTGGATCCTGCTGGGCTGTCAACACACAGTGGTGGACAGGGAATCTGCAGCTCCATGCTCAGCAGGCCGTCATAGCCAGGTTCCCCCAGGACACCTGCACACCCTGTCCAGACCTCCACTCCAATGGAGGAGATGCTCCAAGGCCACTGCCAATCTGGCTGTCACTGGCTCCAGAGAAAGGGACTTATTCTATTGCACAACTGTGCAGGGATGAAAGGAGCAACTCCAGCTGGGACCAAAGCCTATATCAGGAATCAGGCATGTCCGTTTCATTTCCTCACATGAATAGGATTCTGTTATTCTGATCCAGATGTAGCTATTTGACTTGTGAAAGTTACTTCCTTTAGCAAAAGAAGAGATGCAGGTGACAAGGGATGCTTATGCAGATGTGTGAGGACACAGTTAACTCCAAAAGTACCATGGTTCCAGTGGCATTGCTGAAATGTTACCTGAAGTATCCTCACATTTCTTCAAAATACAAAATATTTAACATGAGTTCTATTACTCTTCAGCCTCCAAATTGGAGGCGTAGGTATTTCTCAGGCGTTTTGTTTCTATTCTAGAACTTTCTGGGATATAGAAATGTTCCATAACTGTGCTAACTGATACGGCAGCCACTGCCATGTGTGGTTGCAGAACACTTAAAATGTGACTAGCACAAATGAGGAAATAAATTTGTATTTTTAGTTCATATTAATGACTTTAAATGTAAATGCAAATAGCCACATCTCAGTAGTGGTTATTCTTCTGCACGGCATGGTCCCAGATACGCAAGCTATGGAAGAACAGTGGCCATGACAACTCCCTGTGCTATCACAGTGCATGGCACATGCTTTGCTCCAAATAAATGTTTCCTATGAAAAGAGGAAATAAGAAATAACTAAATGAAAATGATCCTACTATGCTAAAATGGAAAGGAGACAAATCCTAGACTGAATTCTGTCTCTACCTCTTACTAGTTGTATGAATTTTGGCATGCTATAATTGAAAATGATGTAAAATTTGTAATTATTGATAATATGTATGAGATGCTCAGTGTGTGAAATCCTTTATGTGTATTGGTTTGTTAGATTCTTCCAATGAGCCCATTTGGTAGTTGAAAAAAAACTGAGACTAATGAACAAGTAAGTCAATAATTTCAAACTGAAGGTCATGGCTCATTACTGGATGGAAAATCAAGTTGGCTCCAAGTAGCCTATATATACACACATACACACACATATATACACCATATACATATACACATATATACGTATATATGTATACAGATACATGCGCACATATATGTATATGTACATATATATATATATATATATATATACAAAAAAAGCCCATATGTATTATATATACTGTGTGTATGGTGTGTGTATGTATGTTCATAAGTGTCTTAAAGCCACTGAATTCAATAACTTTGTACCACTATTCACCTATCTCATGGTAGTTTAGGTTTGTGCCCAAGCTATCTGACTCTAAGACTTAACTGGTATAGTCTACAGCTACCTATAGTTTTGTAAGAAATGTATTTAAATTTTAAACAACTGACTTCACCCATCTACAAGGTATGAAATACACATGCGCACTTGTGCTCCCCCCTACACACACACACACACACTTCACAGATTCACTTTGAGTAATGCCTAATATCATTTAGATTTAGTCTATTATCTCTGGCAACTGACCAAGGAAAATCGATCCTAATTTAAATGTCTCTAAATCACCCTGAAAGTTTCCACATTGGCAGAGATTGCTACTGCTCATGAGTATTTGCATTTCTCTTGGACATACTAAGACTAGGCTGTGTTCCCATTTGCCCTAACATTAAGTGGGGCCACAAATTGGATTCTGGCCACTGGGGTACAGGTGGAAGTTTGTACAGAACTCGCCTCTAAAAATCCCCATCAAGTCCTCTAGGCTCTTGCCTTTTGCTTATCAGTAGGCAGAATGGATGGAATAAATCGGAAGACTCTGAAGACTAGCTGGATGGCAGAGCTCCGGGATGGAAGGAGTGCCTGAATGACCATGAGAACAGCCTACTACCCTCTCCCCTTTCTGTGCTTTGTAGCATGATGTGAGTGGGAAGCACTCCTTGATTGCATTATACCAACTGAAACTGGTTAATTGTTTGTTACAGCAGTCATTCCATCCTAATACATCACTTTATTTAGTGACATGCTCACAAGAAAACAAATCTGGCATGTGTATTTCTGCTCCCAATCCATCTCCACTGCCCTGCTTTGTAAAGGAGGACCACAGTACCCTTAGCTCCCAGCATGGGGAGTAGGTCAGGAGTCCATATCTGATGCCTCATCCTCATTCTTTGGGTCATCAGAGGAGCAGGACAAAAGGTACTCAATTATCTAATATCATAACCTTCACTTTGTATAGTGCCTTGTAATCTCTAAAAGTGGTCTTTTAAGACAGTATTTCATTTGATTAAATTGAATAGGGACAAGGATCCCCATTCTGCTGATGGAGCTGAGGTTCTAATACTTGAGCTATACCTGAGATGTTATAGGCATGTTAAGAGGAAAGACGTTATTCATGTCTCTGTTTGTAGATTATAAATCCAGTGACTTACCAAGGAGAAGGGGGCATCCTGAGGCCAGGGAGGAGGTTAGTCTATATGATGCCAGCTCAAGCTTTGGTCCACTTGCAAGAATAAAATCACAAATTGCAAGTGTTATTTTAAGCTTTCCAAAGAATTATCAAAACTATAGTCTCATTTGGCCCTCACGCCAACCATGTGAGTTAAGCAAGGCTAACATTATCCCCATTTTGCAGATGAAGAAACAAAGGTCTAGAAAGATTAAATAATTTGCCTTAGGTACATAACTTCTTCGTGAGATGGTTAAGATTAGGACCTAGGTCTTTTGACTCCCAGATTCGAATTACTGTTGCTGGGTTTTGCTTCTTTTCTATCCCTGATCTTAGAGAACATCGTGCTTAGATTTGTTTCCTCACCAGCCAAGATTTTGCTTTCCGGGACTCAATAGCTTCGTATGAACTGGGCACTTTTCTTACTTTATATCTAATGCATTTTGGTTCTGGGGAAATCAATGATTTTAAAGAAGATGGAAAATCTCTTTAGCTACTAGTTACTTCTTTTCCTCATCTTCTTGATGTTCATTATCTGGATCCAAGTGTTTATCTGTTCAGTGCTGTGGTGTTTGCTGTTGACTGGATGGTTGTAGGGAGTTGCCATTACTCTGGCAAAGTCAAAGGGTAGTTCAGGGAAAGGGGGATACAGCACAGCACAGCCACTGGGATAAGGGATCACAGGCCCTGATTTCCATGTTAGAGGCCAACAGTTGATTGACAAGCAAGAAAAGAAAGAAAAACGACCAAGAGGGAGGGTGGCCACCACTGTTGGACACAAGTATGTGCTCCATTGCTCCTGGGACCTGATGGCATTGGAGATAATTTTGGGAACAGAATAAAATCATTTCAGCAATTTGGCTCATGAAGGAAGAGGCTTCAAGGAGTGCCAGCAGGAGGCATGGATAAGACAAGGTATACAGAGAAGGTAAGTGACTGGACGGGGACCACAGAACCTGTGATGATTATGGCATCTTGAAAGAAGGAGCTTTTTCTGGGTTATTTCAGTAGGTCCTAAATGCAATCACATGTATCTTTAAAAAAGATAGGCATAAGGCTATGTTAATCAGTTTGATGAAAATAGTTAAGATTGTATATGAAACCAGCACATGTACCCCTTGATTGTACTTTCGTACACAGCTCTGATTTAATAATAAAGATAATACAATTTAAAAAAAAATTTTTAGGGTAAATGATGCCAGAATAAAGAAAAAAAAAAAAAAAAGATGGGCAGTGGAAGTTTTGGGTCAGACACCCACAGAAGAAAGATGTAAAAAATGAGCAAAGAGTGATACAGTAAGCCAAGGAAAGCCAACAGCTACCAGAAGTTAAAAGGGGCAAGGAACAGAGCCTCTAGAAGGAGAAGCATCCTTCTGACAGCCTGATTTCAGAATCCCAGCCTCCAGACAGTGAGAGATTACATTTCAGAGCCATCTTCAGCCATCAAGGTTGTACTCATTTGTACAGCAGCTCTAGGAAACTAATGCAGAGGGACTACATCAGCATTTCAACCAAGAACTGGAGGTCTGCAGGGAGGCAACCCCCTGAGGGGCCAACCCCCCTCTCCCCCGCCTGTATTCAGAATATGGAAGTAGCAGGAGCACCCTGCATTCACAACCACAAAGATAGGCGACTTACACTGCTAGGTTCAGAAGATAAGTCCAAATTGAGTTCTACTTTAAAACTGTCATTGAGAGCAAGGTATGAGAACTATAATTCTAGGTAATGCGAGAAACTAAGACTTAACAAGCCAGTGAGTAACCACCATGGTTCTGTAGGTTATAAATCACATGATTTTGATCTCTACCCACACTTCTCCCCAAAACACACACCCTTTGAGATCCCCTTTTGCTCTCATTGGCTAAGCCCATGGATTTGAGAAAAGTCAAATTAGTATAAAATACATTAGAAACATAATCCACAGAGTCTGGGCAGTGGTTGCAGATAAGTGTTCTTTTGGCATAATAAGGTTAAAGTTATATTAATAGGAAGAAAAATGCTACTATGCAGACACAATGCACAATGAAGATTTGGGAGATGAAATAAGTTCCTTTTTGCAAAATGAGATGGAACTAATGTTTCAGATATTTAGGGGAACAGTGAAAAGACCCTCTGTGGGTGCACCTGCCCTACCCGACCCTTACCCAAAACACTACAGTTCACATGTTCCCTCTTTGAGCAAGAAAACTGGGCAGAAGAAAGACATTGAAGTCACCATAGGCAGCAGAGAGAGGACAATTTACAAAGCGAGTGTCGGATGTATTGATTTCTAAAGGAGGGGGAGTGTGTCAGAATAAAAATGGTTGTGGACATAAAAGGTTTGTAGGGTTGGCTGCATTTAGGAGGCAAACAGAGGAGGAAGGACCCTCTGCAAACTCAGGAGGGGTCCACAGAGGACACCTGGGGTCTGCACTGGGCAGCCCTGCTGTATCCTACACTGACGGGAGCACACAGTAGACCCGCGACTTCCCACCCGAGTGCTGCTTCACCTCTGTGCAATCTGAACCTATTACCAGAGCCTCTGCGGGAAAGCTGTTTGAGACTCCTTCAGGGTCCAGTGTGTGTGTGCCCTGTGCAGGAGGGTGGCCACAGCAGGCAGCGGCTGGGATAGAGAAGGCATTAACCCCTCCACAGCCTATGCAGAGGGAGGTGGGAGGCAGTGAGGGGAGATGGACAATCTGGTTGATGTTTCTACCCACAATGGACAATCCGGTTGATGTTTCCAACTTCTCCTCCCCCTCCCCAGAAAATGACATGAAAAGGGCAGGTTCACAGATTATACAATAATTAATCATTAAACCCCAGACCATTTTTCTATGGCCTATGGGAGTATAGTGGATAAGAACCAAGCACTGCAATCAAACATACTGAAATCGTAGTGCCAGTGCCAATGCTTACTTGTGTATCTTTTAGTAAGTTACACTGAAAAGTTCAAAAGTCAGTAAGTCCCACTTTTCTCTTCTATAAGAGGGACAGTGTCTACTTCACACACTTTCAGAACTAAAGGGATAATGTATATCATTTATTTAAATATGGTCAATCAGAACTTATCCCCTCGAAAACAATGTTGGCTTTCATAATTGGTGGAATCCTCATGATACCTCAGATAGCCTTCTTTACACGAGGACTCAGAATTGACTCTTATTCTAACTAGCAGTGATTACGTCTTGCCAGCTTCTTGCTCCCAATGAGAATCTAAACTTACCCATTCACCTCCTAAACTAGACCTTATGGAACATATTTTTTGCACTGCCAAGAAATCCCAGATTGAGAACTGGACTTTCTATGCTTCCATTTGATCCTTCATTAAAATTTTACATTTGCAGAAACCCACTAAAGATTCATAACCATTCACTCTTATTGCCAAGGGTTGGTACAAGATAGTCAAAACCTCCCTTTGGGGACCATTCACAAATTGGGGACAGAAATGGAATGGGGTAACTCAGAGCTCAGGTCTTGCTCTGTGGCTGTCTCTCTGCCCCTCCCTCGTAATTCTCTTGCTGTGAAGGGAGCAGGCAGAGCCAGCAGCCACCGTGGGCCTCTGACACCAGCTCTCAGCCACAAAGATGAAAATACAACAATATCACCAGCCTTCGCCTACTTTCTCTTTCCATATCGTTAGGTCTGTGAAAAGCAGAACCAACAAAACACCAATTTTTTCTTTTAATTTTAATATTGTCAATTGCAATAAACTCAGCAACGTTTCACTAGCAAACTGCTTTCTGTTTGTTCAGGGAAATTAAGTTGTAGTCTTCAAATCCTCCCTTAACTAGATATTTGGTTTTGGAATAAGACTACAGCCTCTCCCGACACTAATGAATTCTGTTGGCTGCTAAAGATCTGGAGCCCATGCTGAGCATGTGGGGCTACTGGATTCATTTAACAGTAGTGACTCCCTTAATACAATATGCAAACAAAAGGAGAAGTACTGTCTGCAGTCCTGGAAGTATTTAACGGCATCTGATAAGACAGTCAAGGCAAGTTTGTTGACTTTTTCCATCCTTAAACAACCTCACAATTATAATTGCATATATATGCAGTTGAGACTTAAGTGTTACTGAAATGATTGAGATATAAAAAAAGATAAAACTTTGTTATGTGGGGTCTGGGTCTTGGGTGAGTCTGAGAAGCTGACTATTAGGGGAAGGCAGCCAAAGAAGGGGTTTCCTGTCTCTCCCTGGGAGCTCTTGATTCGAGTGTTCTCTGGCCCTGCACCCTTCTTGGTATGGCAGCCCTGGTTGGTGTCCTGGTCATGTCTGAGTGAGAATGACAGCAGAAACGGTCATTGGGCTCCCAGTGTCTTTTCCTGGATGGGAGAAACAAGAAGTACAGGGGAATTGGAACTCCAGCCACAAAGCCACAAGCTTAGTGAAATATCTCAAACCTGAGAAACAACAGTGAGTGCTTGATGGCCGGAAGGACTTAGCAGTTCTCCAGAGTGAATTTCGCTTCTAGGTTAGAGAGAGAGATTCAAAGGGATCATTGGGCTCAGTGCCCATAGCTCAGCAGTTATGGCGCCGGCCACATACACCAGGGCTGGTGGGTTCGAAGCTGGCCCTGCCTGCTAAAATGACAACTGCAACAAATGTGGCAGGCACTTGAAGTCCCAGCGTATCTCCACTTCTACTGCAAACCTCACCAGAGGCCTCTCATCCCTCCTCTGAAGGGTCTGAAGTAGCTCTCCTCCCGTCGGGGCATCCCCAACCCCAGGTTCTTCCACTGGATAACTCCTGTTCCTCCAGGCTTCAGGTGTTTCCTCATCCACCCTCCTGGGCCAGCTTGGGTCTTGGGAAACCACCATTCCATCTGCAATACACCAATATTGTCCATTTTTTGCTTACTTGTTGCCTGCCCCCCAACTCCAATCAGAGTTTCATGGAAGTGGGAGCCACGTCCACTTTGTCCCTGTGCTTTGTGAAATTCATGACATATACTTATTACACATTTGCGGTTCGAATGGAGAATGGAGACGCTGTCTGCAAGTATGTATGTGCTTGAGGCCAACGGCAGGAATTAGAGAGGAAGAGCACAAACTTCTATCCAACTGTGGAAGGTTTTATTCCCCTGAGCACTGGCCATCTTTGCCTGATCAGGAGGCATGTGAGCCCTTGAGACACGAAAGCCGAAGCAGCTATCTGATTGTTTTAAATAACTTCTTAAATACTCGGGTGTCCCCAGCACCTCTGCCTGTGCTCAGGGCATCCCTGTGATACACCATCACGGCCGGCCCTCCATGCCTGGGTAATTTTCTCTGCCTATTTAGTTTGACCCACTCATTAGGCTCAGCTCCTGTGTCTTGGACCTGGGCACTCTTCTCTGGCTCGGGCTGAACATGCAAAATTTTCCCTTCATTGGGCTAATGAAGTAGGAGTCTTATGTCATCATTAGCGCTGCTGTTAATCCAAGCAGAACTAATATTGGTGTTGTTCCAAGTAGGATTAACCAAGCCCAGCCCCCAACAAGCCAGATGTTAGTCAGGCATTTCTCACTGATGTTAATGAATAATTCCCTGGGGTTCCACAAACAGCTGAGTCCACCAAATGAACTTCAGGGATTCAGAAGCAAATCACCTGCCTAATAGAGATTTGTCCTAGCTGGCTACTGAGCGTTTAGAATGTCTGAACTGAAAGACAGAAAGAGTTCCCTCCTTCAGGTAACAAACAACTCCAAAGTCTGTACAGAGCAGGCCAGATAGTACAGCTAACAAGGCCACAGGAGTTCCTAGGGAGGCTTCCATGCAGAGCTCTCTCTTCCCTGTCCCTATATCTGCAACTGGGGCTAAACATAGTATGTATGTGCATTTACTTCCCCCACTGGACTATGATGGGAGGACCATGTCTTTTCCCCTCTGCATCTCTGGCATCTGGTAGAGAGACAATCACTCATCTGGGAGCAAATGATGATAGAATGCCTTCCTAAGATGACTCTTCCAGATCCTCATGGCTTTTTCTCTCACTTTCCATCAAGCAAAATATATCAGCTTGAGACTTTCCATTTGTACTTGATCACTGCTCTTGCAGGAATGTGATAATAAGAATAGAAACCATTTATAGCAAGGGCCAGACACTGTGTTAAAAAATTTGCATACATTTTTCAACAACCCGTCAAAGCAGTGTATCAGGATTTTTAAATGTATGAGCAAGGGTTGAAGGCGGGTGAGGAGGGGGTTTAAATAATTCACTTATGATGGTTGGACTAGCCCAGAGAAGATCTGAAACAGGAGTCAGGGCCAGCTGGTGACACATCTGTCCATTCCACTAGTAATTAGGTCACCTATTCAGAAGGAAGTCACCTGCCTACCCCACCTGGAAAAAATTGGGCCGATGTCTGTGGCATTTCCTCCCTATGCATAATGAAAATCTTAAAACACAGTAGAACCTCCACAGTTGACCACCTCCCTACATATACCACCTCCTTAAGTTGCTCTAATTTTCGTAGATGGGACATGCACCACATGTACTCAATGCAAGGTCCTTGTGTTGACCACCTCAACATGTTCACCAGTCCTTTGTCACAGTCCTTTGGGTGGTCAATTTATAGAAGTTCTGCTATATTTATGAAAAAAATAGAGGAACAAGAAAGATAAATGGAAGCCTTTAGGAGTATGTTTAGGTTTGCTAAAATAATGAAGATGATCTACTAAATAGACTACTGAAGCAAAATTTGCACATATTTGGTTTTTACCTCTGGCTACCCAACAGCTGACTTCTATTGACTCTCCCCCGCTTCATCACACTAAAATGCTTCTAGGCTCCTCTCTCCCTCTCAGTTACACAGAGATGCCTAGAAATGTGTTTTAATGAGCAGCAGAGACAATATAGACACCAAGGGATTTCCCCCCAGTTGCTGTTCTGCCCAGGTGTTCAGAATCTTGTCTGTGATGACTCATGGCCCTTGGCTCCCTCCTCTTGGGTTTATTGTGTCTCCTGAGTCCCACCAACCTAGAGATGAAGCAGAACTTGGACTCTTCCTCCACCATGCTGGGGCCCCTCCACCCTGATAACCTCAGAGGAGAACACAGCAGAGCACTCCAGCCTCACCTTGCCCACTCCGCTAACTGAGTCTTGGTTTGTCTCTAATTCTTCCTCTCTTAGAGCAGCACTACAGAAATCTCGGTACTTGTTCTGTTCTTGTTTCCTCTTTTCCTAATTATTCTTGATAAAAGTGACTAAAACATTTGGTATACTCAAACTGAAATACCCAGTTGGAGAAAAATGATAGAGTCGTAAAGCCATTTATATGACGGTTACCTTAAAGGACATTTGTGGTTGGGAAGAGTTACTATGTACAGATTCTTACCATGCCTGGGTCAGCAGCCAGTCCATTGATGCTAACCTATCTTCTGAGTACCAGATGATGACAACACTAATAAAACCCTGTCCTGAACACACATGCTTGTCTATTCCAAGCAGTGTGCCAGGTGAGGTACTTTCTATGTAATGACCCTCTAAAGAAAATGTGATTATCTCCATGTTACCAGTAAAAAAGCAGAGGCTCACTGACGTTAATTGACCTGTCTAAAAGTTACATTGCTGGAGATGAGTTCACCTCTCTTAGCTTTGTGGAGATAGCTTAGGAAATCTAAATTCTTGTCACAAGAACACAATAACTTTTCCTCCTGAGAGGATTCTTTGACTGTCATACTTGCACTGAGCTTGGCCATCAACTCCTGGATTGGTCATCTGTTGATCTAATGCCTGCTGATCCAGACACTGGAATCTGATGTCTTTGACCAGCATGTTCATGCGAGTTAGGAGCAGGTGACCCCTAAATGGGAAAAGCTGTTGTAATGATACAATTATTGCTGTTCCACCCTTATCGTGGTTGAAGCCCTCCTTTTAAGACTAAATCTCACCTAACTTGAAACAGTCTACCTTGCAGAATATTTTGCCCTCCACTGCCATGTTATCTGTATATTCTCGGGTAATATGACCTCCCATGACAGTTCAGGGCCAAGGTCTAGAGCAGACATCTCCTTAGGTGGTTGTGGCTTCTCCCTCCTGTATCTCCTACTTCTGTCCATACACCTCCTCCACTTCTTCCCCCATACACCTTCTGTCCATACACCATCCACTTCTTCCCCTGCACACCTTCTCCCAGAAGAGGAGAGGACTGAAAGAGAGGAATGGCCAGTGGGAGGCTGGAAGTTGAGACTGGCTCAGTTGACTTACAGGCTTCCTCCCTTCAGTGCTAGGTTTTGCTGCCTTGCCCGAGAATGTCAAGAATTCTTCATTGCCTAGTGTGTGGGAGCCTCAGGGAGAACGTAGGAAGGCTCAACTGTGCCCAGGATAGAAAGACCAAAATAAAGGACTGGAAGTTTTTTGTGCTGTTAATTTAATGCAAATGATTCAAAAGCAGATGTCCATGGAAACATGAAGGTCATTCAAAAGCATGGAGTTATAAATGAAGGTTAAAAATATGCATTGCTGTAATCTCTGTTATAGCCTTTATTCTTCTCCCTCCTGTGTCTTGCTGTAGGTCAGAGAGATGACAGGATGTGAGAAGTTTGTGCTATAGAATTATTTATCCCTGATGCACCTGTAAGTCCTTCTCCACACTCCACAGATGCTCATACTCATCCACATTCACAGCCCGCTATGGTGGTTTCATCCATGGGATTAGGTAAATTACCTGCCCTTGTTATCCAGTACTTCAGATGTACTGGGTAACATCGTTGCCAGTTAAATTTATGAAGTTCCAATTTCGGGCAATGCTCTAGTTGTGAAAATAATCACTTAAATAAATCACTTAAAGTTTCTCCACATCTCCACATATGTGTGCAAAATAAATTCTCAAACAATCAAGTGTATTTTGCCATTTGCTTCTTTTCTCAGCAAAAACTCAACATCCATCTCAATAAAATGATGACCACATGCTGAACTTAGCTTCAAAGCTGCAGAGACCCACAGCCTGTCCGGACATATGGTTCCATAACAAGCAGCACCTCCATGCACCTCTCCATGTCCACACGGTGACGTCCACTGTCCACCTCTGTCCTGGGAATCACTGCACTCACATGCCCTCAGTTCCTCTCTTGCCTTTGCAGACTGTCAACTCAACAGCCTCCTCTGATCTCTGCCCTCCTTTTCCACCAAATTAAATTTCAACTTTTTGGAAACCTCTGTAAAAATGACAAGCCAGTGCCAGAGCTGTCTTTTAATACACAAAAGCATAAATAATGCCATCCATCAGGACTGTCACTCAGAAAGATGGATTGCTAGTTGTCCAGGCCCTTGAGTGACACCAGAGCTGAAGTTGGAGAGTGTGTCTTTTCTTTTCTTCAGTCTCTCTCTCCTTCTCTCTCCCTCTCTCATGCTTGCTCACTCGCTCTCTTTTTTATTTGCCGGACTGCTTGATTCTGATTAATGGTCCTGTCAGGGTGGGATTCCACTTGCTCGGATAATGAGTCAAGAATGTATTCCCTGTCACAGGCACAGCAGATGTCAGGGGCAGAAGGGCTCAGGGATGCCAGAAACAATATACAGTTTCTTCCTAGTCCCCTGACAGGCCAATATGCTGCACAAGGTTTAATTTATGTAGACAAAATGCAGGCGGGGCTGCAGCAACCAGAAAACTGCCCTGGAAAGCCCCAGCTACAAGGCAGCTCGAGAACAAGTTCTGCCATCTGGCACGAAGAGCAGCCGGTCGGCTGGTAATGAACATCAGCAGCTGACTCAATAGTGAGGCCTCCAAAGGCCTGGACACACCGAGAGGCCCGGGACCTCTTTGACTTCATTAAACTGTACTTTATATCATTATGGGAAGAAATCAAACAGGGCAGAGGGCTTCTGTTTCCTTCAATGCCTTGATTAGGTTATTCACTGCTGGGCTCGGCCATTACCATACCGGAGCCACCGAAGGCTGCAGAGAATTGTCAGCCTCTGTACTTGCTCCCACCAGGAGCCTTCTTTGCTTTGCCTGGACTAATTCAATCTCAGGAGTCTGTGCACCAGCCCGGACCAGTCAGGGCTTCCTGCCATTCCATAGGCGCTCCAGCAAATGGAGCAGCTCCTTACCAAAACCTAGGTATTTGTCTCAGTCCAAAGGTGGACCTGCTTGCATACAGCACATGTGCTTATATCTCTTTTATGAGGAAAATCTCTCAGGCTGTTTCGGGAGTTACAACGTTAAAGCAATTTATATTCCTCTTAGAAATTAAAAGATGACCACCTCACTTTGAAAAACAACTCAAACAGTTATATGCTCAGGACAGAGTTAGATAAAACAAAATTAGGCATGAGGGGATGTCAAATCACCCAGACTAGGAAGATAAAACTTTTGTGTTTACCAATCTCCATTTACTTTTTAGCTATGTCATGAGATTCTTCATTAAAAAATAAATAAATAAAAACATCTGAAAGGAGATGGCATGATTGAGCTTCAAAGCCCAGTGAGAAAGTTGTCAGCTCAGCTGATCTTTCTCCTTTATAGTTTTTTCCTATTATATTAACATGCTTTTCTCCTTTGGAAAGTTTTTTTTTTTAATTTATAAAGTATGTTGTTGTACAAAACCAACATGATTGGGAGAAAGAGTGTGGATTCTAGGTGGGCAACTAAGTGAGGGATGGGGGCCAAGGCTTGGGCAAGTCATTCACCTTCTCTTAGTCTTCTCCCTTCTAACTGTGAAATGTGGTTGCTTCAATCTATCTGGTGGCATCTGTGGTCAGGCAAACACAGTGCAAAGTGTGTGTCAGACCCTACATGAGCATTTTCTGAAAAGCAGGCAGCAAATGCCTGGCAGCAATTATTGCCATAATAATAATCTGTCCCACCACCTCATATCATATTATACACAACTGCAGCTATTCTATCATGACTGCGCGGGAAAGGAAATTAAAATGGGGCTGCTTAGTTATCACCCACGTCAACTGAGTTCAGCTACAGCAATCTCACTCATACTTGGACCTTCCAAAGACCAACCCAGGTCCAAACACATTCCACTGCTTCTGTCTCTTTGCCTGCAAACTTAACCCTGTTCCTTCAAACCCTGAGTGCTACTTGGGTCTCTCCCCATTCTACGCACACCAGTTTTACCACTATGTGGCCATTTGAGATTTTTTCATAGGAGAGGAGGTGGCAAAAGGAGACGAATACAAAACAAACTCTGAAGCAGGTAAAAAGATGTACTGTTTAATGAGAAAAAAATTAAGTTGCCGAAGATTATGTAAGATAAAATCAAATCCATATTAAATATATGAACTTATTTAAATCCATCTATTTAACTTCTTGAAGGATACATAAGAGATTTTACAGTAGTTACTTCTGGATAGTTAACTCTGGGGGGTTGAATATTTTTATCATAACTATGTGTTACTTTTATATTAAAAAGCACTATTAGGCCAGGCACAATGGCTCATTCCAGTAATCTTAGCAATCTGGGAGGCAGAAGTGGGTAGACTACTTAAACTCAGAAGTTCAAGCCCAACCTTAGCAAGAGCGAGACCACATCTCTAAAAAAAATAGCCAAGCATTATGGCAGGTGCCTAGAGGCTCAGCTACTCCGGAGGCTGAGGCAGGAGGATCTCTTGAGTCCAAGAGTTTAAGGTTGCTGTGAGTTATGATGCCACAGGACTCTACCAACAGCAACAAAGTGAGAGTCTGTCTCAAAAAATAAATAATATAATATAAAAACAAATATCAATTTTAAAATTCAAAAAACAATAAAAAAAGAAATTTTAAAAAAGGTAGGAAGGCAAAATGAAGCAAATCTACTTCCTGAACTGCCCCCAGTTAAATCACTGACCTCTGTGTAATGGTCCAGAATTTACTAGAGAATCATCAGGCCAAAGCAAATATCACAATATAAATGAGTCCCACTTGGTAAGAATTCATCAGATAAAAACCCGTGTCAGGCAGTGCTCCCAAGAAGAAACTCTGCTGTGCTAATAAAGGAGTGTCAGATGGTGGGACACGGAGTTGGCGGTGGACACAGGGGAGGTCACAGACAGGACGCGTGGGACACTTTCCAGCTATAGAGGAGTTCATGTTACTAGTGATTTTTTCTATGGTAAGTTCCCAAAATATGTGTCTACATTTATATACAATACCAAGGGACTGGAGCACCATATTACCAAATGGTGACCAATCGGCTGGGCAGGCTGACAGATGGTGTCTGCCTCCTCCAAAAAAGTAAGTCAAGAGAAGCAATTTATAGGCAACTTGTGGGAAACAACTTATTGTATAAAATGAGCTGCCTTTGCACCAACCTGACCTTCGAGCACGCTTATTTTGATTTGTCTGAGTGGACGTCATTCATCACAGACTACAAAATCCCACAGCTCAGGCACAAAGCAAGGTCACCCGAAAGATGCCAGGGTGAGCACACTGGAACAAAAACTGAGCACAGTGGGGTGGAAGATTCATTTTAAATCCTAGCTCCTGAACTGCCTCCACAGACCCGAGGAAGTGCTCTGCCTTGCCAAAGCCTGCTGGAGCCACAGTGTCCCTGGAAAGAGTGACTTCATTGGCTGAGAAGGGTTACGAATTGCAGAGATAAAGGGCGATTTGAGTATTAAACCATTTTCCTGCATGCAGTCTCTGAAATGTCCCTACATCATCACTGTGATGAGGAGAGCAACTGGAGGCAAGAGCGGGCTCACCCAGCCTCACACATGTATGGGGTTTCCCTTCTCTGTTCTTCTTCAAAACTCAAGTTACTGTCTCACTTACCTGAGGTCCGTAAATTTTCCCTTTCAACTTCATAAATCACCCGTTCTGCCTCCCAGGCCAGCTCTTATCCAACCTGGATAGCCTTTTCAATCATAAGAGGCCTCAAACCCTTGCTGGGAAGAAGCAGGAAGTAGCGGCACGTCAGGAGCGTCCCTTGCTGTCCCTTGAGATGCTCTCTCTAGAGACACACAGGGGAAGGGAAGACGAAGGGGCCCGCATCGGCCTTCCTGCCACCCCTAGCAAGTGCCCTGGGCCTCAGTAAGACTGCTGTCCACTGATTGTACTGGAATTCGGTGCAGGGAGAGGGTCAGTGACCCAAACCTGAAAGTTGCTATCACAACTATCTCCCCAAACCAAAAACAAGTGGGGCCCCAGTGACAGGGTAAGCAGGGTTTCACTGAAGAGGTTCCTGATCACCCCAACTCACATGCCACCCCCCAGGAGATGCCTCCCTGGTGACGTCCTTCCCTTCCCAACTCCTGGTCTCCATCTTGCTGTATCTGTCCTCTTTTATTAACTTATCTTAAAGTCTAGATTTCTTTAAAAGCAAGGACATAAGGCATGCAAGGTTTTGTTGGCAGATGATTCCAAAAAGCAGACGTGACACATGAGGGGGAAAGCAGTCAGTCGACACAGGTATTACCACGGTCCCTGCTTTGGATGAGGGGGGCTCAGCCTCTGGACAGGATGAGACACACTTGGAGCAGAGCCCAGTATTGCCCGGCTAACACTGGAGACAAGTGTGTTTGTCCAGCAACTCCAAGTGTCCCCGTTACCTCGCAGTTCCTCCAGGAAGCATGAACCAGCCTCACTTCAGGCTTGCTGCTGGCCGAGGGCTCCTGAGAGGCATCTGACAAAGGCCTGAGATGCAAGGCGCAGGCTGAGGTGAGAATCCATGGCTCCAGCCTCCATGGAATCGTCCACCACAAGTCAGGCTGAAATAGAGGGGAGCCAAAGGGAGGGGTTGTTACAGCACACACTGCGACATTCCTTATTCATAGGTGTTTCCTTATTTACTGTGACACTCACCCCACTTGAGATCAGAGACCCGTCCATGTGAGGAGAGACCATCGGCACACGGGAAATCTTTGTAAGACCACCCAGCGGTCCCAGACTCTCAGGTACACTGTCGGCAAACAGAGCTCTGGGTAAATATGCAGCCCTCAAGGGGTGCTCCTGCACAAGGCAAAACCTGCCCGTCCAGGGAGGGTGCCCTGGACATTTTATCTGTCTTGCTTATTGAGGAATCCCCTGCATCTAGAATAATAATGCCCACATGGTCCATGCTTCATAAACTTTGTTGAAAGAGTTCAAGTCACCTTGGTCAATCCCTTCATGCAAATTGTTAAGTAAGCCTTATGAACTTTTGCACCCTTTGAACCCCCCAAATATTTTCCTCTTCCGGATTCTAGTAGCCATGTGCAAAGGAGATATGCTGGCTGACCTGAGCATCCCCCGCCTCTGCCAGGACTCAGGAAAAGGTGAGTCTGCCCAGAAACACCCCATGAGCCTGTAGTCCTCCACTTGACACCACAGTTACATGTTTTTGCCTTATAATCTGAACATAAACACATTCCCAAAATACTTGGTCACACACACATACACTTCCACCTTCAGTCCTAGTCCTATCTAAAAAAACTTGTGCCCTCCACATTGACCTAACTTTGATCATGTGTTTTGCAAAATCATGGTTCTGTTTGATGACTCAGGCAGCATTTAGCACCCCTGCTTGGGGGCACTTTGTAAGGCTGCCTCATAGGAACTACAGTGAGTGCATACTCCCAACTTGCCGGCTTTAAAGAAATTATTTTCATATTTTTCATTTTCCTGATCATAGGACAGGCCAGGGAGTAGAGTGGGGAGATGGTTTTGTGAAGGTAGAGTTATATTTTCCCCACCATAGAAATAAACAAAATGGCCTACGTTTCTATTCTTGTTTGTGCATTGGCCTTGAATTTTTTTCAAAGGTAGGCAAAAGGGACAAGTGCTGTCCTGGTATCTGAGAGTCGGAGAAACAGGTGCCACAGTGCGAGCGTGCTCGGGGCTCCCAGACACACCAATTCTCTTCACTGTGTTTGTGCACATAACCTCACACACACGTGGGAGAAGCCCAGGGGATGGGTAAGCCAAAGAGGTGGCAAGGGAGCTTAAAATCTGGGCTTAAATCTCATCTTCAGCTAAAATAAATAAAGTTTGTACGGGGTGGGGGGGAGGCATGGGAAGATGACCAGGAAAAATCAAGGTAGACAATAGTAAGGTACTTTGTGTGGGTTTAAGTTGGTGCCTTCTCTATGGACAGGATATATTTATAATTTAGAGTCAGGCTTTTCTTCTTGGAACAGAGAGGGAGACACTTTTAAAAGGCAGATTTCTTTTTAAAATGTATATTTTTTACAAAGAGAGAACAAGCTATTTTTAGAGCTTCTCTTGTATCTGTTTTTTCCTCAAAATAACCACCTCAAAGTAATGTTTATACCAAAGGGGCATATTTAGGGTGACATACTCTGGTACCCTACAGCTATATTCTGGGATGAGATACTCTATAATCCCACAGAAGTGTTATGGGTTGAATTGTGCCCCCAAAGTGCATTTAAATTTTCAGGATAAAAATACTTTCAAAAGGAGTGAACACTCGGCATTCTTTGTCCCCTGATGTGCCAACATCTATGATCTTATTGAGAGGATCAAGCCTAAGTCTGATCAAGCCTTTGGGTCTAATTGTCAATTTGTAGGGAGTTCTATTTCCAGGAGGAACACAATGCATCTTGAGGCTGCAATGGGGCAGGACGCAGACTATGAAAACTGGACAGGTCCTGCAGCCGGTGCAGGTTCTTCAGTAGATGAACTGTACACAGTACTAACCCCCAGGACCTCAAAATGTAACCCTATTTGGAGGTAGGGTTGTTGCAGATGTAAACAATATTAAATGAAAAACTTGAGACAAATTAATTTAATGGAGTTTAACTGATCAAAGAATGGCACATAAATTAGTCAGCCCCCAAACCAGAATAAGTTTAGAGAGACTCCAGTGTGCTCTGCTGTGTACTCAGACAGGATTTATGAACAGAAAATGGAAGAGATGTACTTGAACCGCTGAACTTGACAGATGGGATTTTGCTTTGAACAGGGTTGGAGCAGTCGGCCCCCAGGGGTTGAGTAGCACCTCTGGGATTGGCTGGGATCTTCGCTGCCTGTTATAAGAGTAGGTTACAGTCCGTTCATGCATCAAGTTAGGTTATACTTCACTGTGTACAGGGAAACATTTCTGCTGACTTTAAAATATATAAGGAGGCAACATTAGGCTAAGCTTAATTTAACAATCCCCACATTTTCATCAGCCTCTCCATTTTGAGAGGCACTGATGCCACACTGTCACCATTGTAAATGCACTTATTTGATCTCAATCCCATTGGGAACTAGCAGAAAGGTGCATTTTTCAAGACGGGAATAAGGTTGCTTTTTTGTAAGGGTTAGAACAGAAGGGACCCTCCTGTGTTAGAATCTTCTATTTTCAGGGGAGGAAGGAAACCTGGTTTGTTTTAGTTTCTATCTACTTCCATAAAGTTTCAGTCTGATTCTGTCTGATGTAGCATGAGTAACTCCATTTTGATTTAAATGGTCTGGCACATCAGGGCCTACTGCATGAACTCCGTCCAAACAGTGATCTCCCATCATTTTGTTTACAATTCCCCATTTTTGGCCAGGTTGTCATGCAGGTGAGAGTGAGAACAAAACTTAGGACTTTGGCACTACTCTAACATTCCACCCCTATGGGTTTCTGGTCTCACATGACCACATGTTTCTTTGCAATTTTGTCGTTCCAGTTTGAGAGAGACCATTTGACATTCTACTATGGTTGGATGGTTGCATGCAAACATTTCAAACTTTTTTCTTTTTCAAATTAATACGGGGGCACAAATTTTTAGATTACATTGTTTTCAATTCTAAGGAAAAGTTCAAGATGTAGTTGAGCCCTCCACTAGGGGGTCACGCCGAGCACCTCACATGTACACATTAGGTGAGATGCTGCCAATATCCCTCCCTCCTCCTGCAAATAACCCTCTACCTTCCCACCTCCCACCTCCCTCTTCTCCCCTCATATTTGTGTTTTACCTTTCATGTGGGCATGTATTTGTTTATATTTTGGTTTCATGTTAGTATCAAGTATATTGGATATTTTTCTCCATTCTTGAGATACTTTACTAAGAGGAATGTGTTTCAGTTCCATCCAGGTAAACACAAAAGATGTAAAGTCTCCATCTTTCCTTATGTCTGAATAGTACTCCATGGTACGCATAACCACAGTTTGTTAATCCATTCATAGTTTGATGGGCACTTGGGTTGCTTCCACAACTTGGCAGCTGTGAATTAAGCTGTAGTAGACATTCTGGTCCAGTTTTCCCTATAAAATAATTTTTGTTCTTCTGGGTAAATACATTTTAAACTTTTGAGACAATATAGAAATCTGGGAGATTTTCATTGCAACTACGAGACGGATGACACCACAACTTTGAAGTGTGACCCCATAAACCAAGCTGAGTACAATTAGATAGATCAAAGAATGTCCTAGATAAAGATACTTTTCGACCAAGAAGACTGTTGGCTACAAACAGAATCTCTAATTCTCAATGTATTCCCCCATGTGCAATGAGGAGTGTCAGAAATTGCAGCCTGTGAGTGATCTAGAGAAATTCCATCATCTAGTACAACTTTACCAAGAGAATTTAAAGAAGTGTATTGTGAAGCCACAGGCTTTGTAGTGCAATCTGGTATTGAGCCTATTATAAGTGATACATTTCTAATCATTGCCTCATTTATCCCAAACCATGGAAAAAGCAGCATAACAAACAGCACATCCATCCAGAAGGATAAAGCCCTTCTCACGATGAGTGTTTTCTCTGCCCTACATTGTAGGTTAAGAGCAACCCACCATGTTGTGTTTTTGTCTGATTATAGAGCAACAAAGGTAGAGTTTAAGTCCTCTCCCAAACTGGCCCTTCATCTTTTATCTGTCAAGGCATGAGGTTGGTTGTGGAAAGAAAAGTATACCCCATGGATCTATTTTAAAAGGCCCCCTTTTCCAGTGTCATTGTTAATAGAGGGTTAAGCAAGGAGGAAAAAGTTGAGAGGTAAGAGTTTTACAAGAGCTTGATCCATGATCTCCGGAAAGCTGTCCACATCTAGGACGCCATCTGCTTCTGACGAGAAACTTCCCTGGCGAGTTTTACCTTAAGGTTTCCAATAAGTGTAGAGGTTTGGGAGGCTCAAGGGGCCATCCTGAGTTGTGAGATGACAGACCTATGTCCAGGGGCCCTCCTGAGTTGTGAGATTACAGACCCATGTCCAGGGGCCCTCCTGAGTTGTGAGGTTATAGACCCATGTCCAGGGGCCCTCCTGAGTTGTGAGATGACAGACCTATGTCCAGGGGCCCTCCTGAGTTCTGAGATTACAGACCCATGTCCAGGGGCCCCCCTGAGTTGTGAGGTTATAGACCCATGTCCAGGGGCCCTCCTGAGTTGTGAGGTTGCAGACCCATGATTTGGGAGGCTCAGGGGCCCTCCTGAGTTGTGAGTGTACAACCCATGGTTTGAGGCCACAGCCTTTACAGCAGCGTCAGCAGCAAGGGAAGACTTTCTATGGTGTCATTTCCAGAAGACCCACTCCCAGGGTTTTAGATTATGAAGGATTTAATTGTCCTCAATCAGAGGATTGTGAAGAGCTTCCTTTACTTTAGGAAATATATTTTCCTATAATACATTAAAGACATGCAGCATTTAGTCTTTTGAGAGTTTAGGAGAAGAACATGCAAGAGGTTCTCTTAGGAGGAACATAGGCCTTACTGTGACTCTTTTGATGGTTTCCACTAGAAGTGGATCTTATTAGTATCAATCTGCAATACCTTTAACCAAGGAAATTAGTCAATTCAGTTATATTCGCCTAATACTTTTTGTATCCGTAATATTTTATTTATACCTGTTTTACACTTCGTTGGTGAGATAAGTACCTTTATCACTGGAGATTTCTCCAGGAATCCCCATGAGAGAAAGAAACACATTTCCTAATATATATAGCCTCAGCCCTCTTGCAAAGGAGAGGTTCTGTACAACCAGAAAACATGCGCTGAAAATGACAATTGGTTGAAATCCCATGATAGGTGTTTAAATGGCCCAGCATTTAGCAGGAGTATCCCTAAAGGTCTGACTGTCTCCAGGGATTATGGGTCAGACTAACCCCACACAAGTCATAAATTACTTTAGCAATTTAGAACACTCATCACATTTGAATCAATTTATCTCTTCTGTGATGAATCGCCAAGTACCAATCTTTAAATATGGAAGCTTTAAGGATTCTAGGACAAGGCAGTGCCCAGACCCTCCAAAAGTTCATGCTTAACATTTTTTTATAGCCTCTTTAAATGCCAATTTTATTACTCTGATTTAGATGCATAGCACTGTTTATTAGATGGTTTATTACAGATAATTTGACTTGGTCCATGGAATTCATTCAAATTGTGTATCTCACAATGTCAGTACTGGTTGATCTTGCATGAAAATACAGCAAAGTGTTTTCTTAGTATTCAACCTCTGCTTGAGTTACCAGTTGTATATACCAGTGAGTCTCTTTATTAGAGTTCTGGGAATTCTTACCTAGTCCAAATAGTGGAATCCTAAAGTTATCAGAAACCCATATAAGGGGCGTGTCATCCTTTTCATTCTCTCCACAAACTTCCTTGAAGTCACAACACCCTGGGATTTTAATTGTTGTAAAGAGTTGTTAAAAAAATGCATCGGAATTAAGTAAATAAACTATAGAAATGACTTTAAATAGTTATAGTTAAAGACATAATTGAAGAAGAAATTTTTTTCCATAGTCTACCGTAGTTTATGGCCGATAATGTACTATGACATATCAGAATTTTAGGA
The DNA here is from genome assembly GCA_963573935.1 of Arctocebus calabarensis. NCBI lineage: Eukaryota > Metazoa > Chordata > Mammalia > Primates > Lorisidae > Arctocebus > Arctocebus calabarensis. The sequence goes on along the minus strand of CAUYON010016207.1, from coordinate 20,864 downwards.
ATCTCATATATTTTGGAACATAGATTAATAACATGTCCATAGAAACATAACTTGAGGAATAAACATCATTTCTTATTTGATAATGCTTCCTGGTGATTTAACAGATCACATAAGCCTGTTTATTGCCTCCCTTTTGGATGTTGCAGAGGCTTCTGTAACATTCTAAAGCTAGTTGGAAGTAAAAAAGACTGAATTTTGAATTTGAAATTTGCTTTTGAAGTTTGTCAAATATACCAAAGGTTTAAAACGATCAAAATTTGATCACAGGTCATTGTAAAACAATAGTCATTCAGTTAGCCAAAGTGATAATCAAAAGGTTTGAAAAGCAAAAATCTTTATTCTTTGATAGAGACTCCTCAAACAATCAAAAAACTTTATAAAGACGGCATGAGACAGAGCCTCTCTTCCCTCTTCCCTCTTTTTTTTATTTTGTAGTTTACTCAAAAAATGAATAACAATATTTTACTGTCTTGTTAACAAGAAATTCTTGTTCTAAAGAGAAAACTCAATTTTGTATATTGTATTATCAATACTAAAGTAAATTTTAATAAAATTTTATAAACAAACTTATCTAATAATAGTCATCTTTTGAGCACACGAGATTTTCATAAACCTTTTATAATCACTTATAGCTTTGTTCTACTTTCTTTGTCTAAGTGTCTATATTCATTTAGTTTTCTCTGTCTCTATTTAATTTCTTCAATTTGAAACAATGTTTAAGAAACTTTTAAACTAGACAAGACTACTCTTTTTTAACACGTTTTCATGCCTTTACAACTTTCCTTGCCAAAAGTATATCTTGCTTTTCTTTATACACTCTATAAAACAAGATTAGTTATATTATATCTAATAGTTTTAATTATATACATTAACTATAAGTCTAACTCTTAGTGATCCCAATTTCTATGATTACCTAGAAAGTAAGTGATTTTGAACTGTTTCATATCAGTATTTACAGAAGAAAACCATTTCATATTTTTTTAGAAGGATACGTTTCTCAAAGTTTTATTAATAGATTTAAATATAATTGACTTTTCTATACTTATACCATACAAAAATAACATGTCAAAATATATAAACTTATATTTAATAACTAGTGTTTCAGTATTTTCTTACTGGAAAATAACTCAGATATTTTATGATTATCTATTATTTAATTTAATACAATATAACTTTAAGATTTTAAATTACTGAAAAGAATTTGAAACTATGACACAAGTACCTTCTCTAATAATTTCCCCAGTATTCCTGGGTCTCAAGTAGCCACCTGGCAACCAGCACTGCCATAAAGAGCAGAGCCGGTCTGGCTCCTGAATTTATATACCAGGTGCAGAGCTCAGGACAGGAGACAGTTATGACGATGATGCCTGGAGGAGTCAATCCTTCACAGCATGGCCAAGGGGAAAAGCTGGGCTAGGGAGTATGGGCCGTGTTTGACTTGGCTCTGCCTTGCAGTTGGTGGTACAAAAACAGAGAACATGCCCTCAGGCCTCCCATGGCCACCTATTCAGAACCCAGAAGGTCAAAACCAAAACATGAGCTCCCAGATTAATCAAGCAAGGAATGGAATATCACAGAAGTAACAGCTTGATGACCTCAAACATGGGACAGGGACAACAGAATCCTGTCTGACCAGAAGACCCAGGCAAAAATGTCTGAATTCCACTTAACTGGCGATTCTAAAGCCATTCTTATTTTATTCTATCAAAAATTTAACAGTAGTTCTATTTGCTAAATGTTCTAACATACACATAACACACATAATACACAGACACACACAGATGATCTAGAACTTTCAGGAAGAATTCTCCTTTGACAGCTTTCAAACAGTTTTCCCCATTCAGATGATCAGTCTTCCCATTTCCTCTTCCATTACCCTATGCAGTTGTGAACTAGGCAACCTTAAATTTCTAAAGAGATGACTCCTGGGGAAATAAAGGAGAAAATTTATACCCCAAAAGCAGATGGCTGAGACTTTAGGTCTAAATATTCTACCATCATTTGCCTAAACCAAGGGAGAAAGGCATATTGTACCATCATTTGCCTAAACCAAGGGAGAAAGGCATAAACGTCCAGGTAAGCAACATGGCAAGAAAAACACCTTGAACAAAGGTTAAGATCTGTTAAGTAAATTTAAACCAATGGCAAGAGTTTCTGGTGACACAGTTCTCCCTGTCTTCTGGGTGGACAGAGGCAGGCACCCTACAGATGGAACTTTCCTTCATAGAAGAATAGCTCTGAGGAAGAAGCCTGCTTTAGCCAAGGGTCTACCTTTCATAAACACTTCATCCAAGATGTTTTGGCCCTTAGGGTAGAATAGTAACTAAGCCAAAAGATTAGTACATTTCATTATTTTCTTACCAATTAATTGCTTAAGCTTTTATTGGTTTTTTTATGAAGTATTTTTAAACGGCAAAATAAATATTGACATATTTTTTAGAAGCTCCTGCACATCAATAGGCATCCTTGGATAAAACTAATTTGGGCATGCCCATTTTAAAATGCATTTCAGAATATTTCTCATTTGGAACGTTACACTATAATTTTAAATTATCTTCAGTAAGATGTCACCATTTCTGGGTCTGTTGTTTCCAGGGCCTAGTCCTCATACCCACATCGGCAGGCACACTCAAGGGCATGGTCCTCATACCCACATCAGTAGGCACACTCGGGGGTATGGTCCTCAGCTCCTCAGGGGCTGGCATACCCAGGGGCATGGTCCTCAGCTGATCAGGAATTGAGGACCCGTCTTCACACTGGATCCTGGTTTTGGTTCTCAGAGACTTTTCATAAACTCAGCCAATGATTTTTCTTTCCCGAGGACACAAGAAAAAGAAATGAAGGGACTAGTATGCAAAAATCTCTGCAAATTCCCCAAAGCCAGAGTCCACAGGACTGCCATTCATGGCCAGTTTCTGTCTGACCCAGTGAGACACCTGAGGCCTCTAACTGGATCCAAGCCAGCTAATTATCAGATCTAATCTGATCCTACACCCAGTCCAGTTCCTGTTGTGACTGCCACACCTCATTCAGATCAAGACCTCAGAACACAAATCCAAGACTGAATTTACTCTGCATCTCCAGTTTCTGCCAGAGAGTGATGGGCACACAGGGCCCAGCAGGTAGCTCACTTGATCACTAGATGTTCCTGGGGTCACTGGGAGCTCTACTTCAGATCCCACTTCTGACACCATCTCTTAAATTTAAATTTAACAAAGTTTAACTAAACAGAGTGATGCTGGAATTGGGCAGCACCCCCAAACCAGAATAAGTTCAGAGCATTGCTGCACGGTCAGAGAGGACTTACAGACAGATGAAGGGAAGGTGCCCGCAGACGGCAGGAGACGGACAGTCATAGCTCGGCGTTTGCCTCGTCTGAACACGGTTTGAACAGCTAGCTGCCTGCGAGCGGCTGAAGGACGGCTCTGCAGTTGTCTGGGACTTGCTAGAGGTGACAGGAGTGCGAGGTTAGGTCTGTTTACCCATCCAGTGAGGTTACAGTTCACCGGGTGGGGAGAAACCTTTCCACTGCACTAAACAGTAGTTAAGATGCGGTCCTATTGGAGGAGGGTGGGCCCTGAATTGAATCCGACTGACGTCTGTACAAGAGAGGACACTGCGCTGAAGACACGGAGATACACAGGGTGAAGAAGATCACATGACAGTGGAGGCAGAGATTGAAGTGACGCACCTGTAAGCCAAAGATTGCCAAGAACTGCCGGAATACAAGAGGCAGGAAATCATTCTCCTCCGAGCAGTGAGGGCCAACACGGCCCAGCCCACACCTTGACTTCAGACTTCCAGACTCCAAACTGTGAGACAGTAAACGTGTGTGTTTTACGACACCCACCCCCCTCATTTGTTGTGCTTTGTTTGCAGCCCTAGGAACACATCCACGGAGCAATCCGGGGTGACAGCATGGGAGCAGATGCCGTTGGAACTCTGTGTGTGCAGACACCATGCCCTGCCTTCACGCAGGGAGCACGTGCAGGAGCTCGAGGGGCTCCGAGCTGCAGGAAGCTGAGGAGCCCCGCTGCCGTCCGTGCGGCAGTAAGCAGGGGAGCCTGGAGGCTGCCATCTGCGTTGCAGTAAGCCGAGGAGCCCCAGCTGCCATCTGCGCTGCAGTAAGCAGTGGAACCCAGAGGCTGCCATCCACGCTGCAGGAAGCCCAGGAGCCCAGCTGCCATCCGCGCTGCTGTACGCTGATGAGCCCCATTGCAGTCCGCACTGCAGTAAGCAGTGGAACCCGGAGGCTGCCATCCGCGCTGCAGTAAGCTGATGAGCCCCACTGCTATTAGCACTGCAGTAAGCAGGGGAGCCCAGCTGCCGTCCGCACTGCAGTAAGCAGGGGAGCCCAACGGCTGCCATCGCGCCGCAGGAACCCAAGGAGCCCCGCTGCAGCTGCACTGCAGTAAGCAGGGAAGCCCCACTGCTGTCCTCGCTGCAGGAACCCGAGGAGCCCCACTGCTGTCAGCGCTGCAGTGAGCAGGGGAGCCCCGCTGCCGCCACACTACAGTGAGCAGGGGAGCCCCAGCCGAGTTCTGAGCAGCAGCCTAGACTTTCCGCTACATCCCAGTCTTTGTGCAGGTGAGCAGCAGGTGGGCACGAGTTGGAGGTTGGATTCCTGCAGCCTGGGAGACGCAGCTGTCCACCATCCTAAGATGTGGGGTGGGTATCACTGGAACTTGGATAAGACTGGAAACCTGTGTTTCCTCGAGAATATAGCCCATTTTCTCAGGGAACCCCTGGGATTACCACAGGAGAACAGGAAGGAGGAAGACGAGGAAAGAAAGGAGAAGGGGGAGGGGAAAGGGAGAAGGAGAGAGAAGACAGGAGGAGGAGGAGGAAAGAGAGGGGGAGAGGGACACACGAGGAGGAGCACAAGGTAAGATTTCAGTGCAGAAAGGAGCCAGACCCTAACCCTAACTCCTCTCTCTCCTTCATCCTAACATCCAGGTCATCCCCAGGTGTAAAGTTTTAAACCATGACTGTTCTCTCTTCCCACCACTACTGCACTGAAACTTTTTATACCTGCTCATCTTGACTGCTGTTATAACTTTCAACAACCCTTTATAATCTACCTGGACGCAGTTCCAGGGATGACCTTGTAACTTCCCTGCTCACAGCCCTTCCTGCTTCCTGTCACCCTGGAAAGGATCAAGACTAAAGTGCTAATACAGTGCTTGGCTAATTCCAAATTCATCCCTCCATCCAGAGTTCCAGCACTGTACCCCTCCTGGTGTAGAATCCTGGACGTATAATTCAACCCGATGAAATTATAGGTGGTGGTTTTTCGTAAGTGCCTATTTTTTCCCCTGCTTAGAATATCTTCACTATAAACTTTTACTTCACTGTAATTCTTTTCTATCCAGCACAATATCGCCCCCCATGTCAAGACTTCCATGGCCTCATCCCCATCACCGCTTTGGCAGATGAATTCTTTTGCTCTCGTGTATTTGCATAGAACTTCAAAACAGCACCTACCAGACCATGTTGTAGTTGTCTGGCTACAGTTATGGGGCCGTCTACCCCAAAAGACTGTACGTGCCATGATGGCCTTATGCAAACACAGTATCCCCAGCCCCTGGCTTGAAATAGGAAAGATTCTCAATAAATGCTTAAAAAAAATGACAGATTCATGAATGGTAATAACACATTCAAAGCATCACATTTATCCCCACGATCCCACAAGCTGGCCAGATGTCATCCATCAGGCATGGTTTCACAAACCCGTAAGAGAAATTCACCTGATTCTCAGATGCTGCTGACCTCTCCTTCCCCATATCTCCACACAGGACTCTCATCAAGTTAAGGGCTGGCTTCAATCTAGGAAAATAAATGGGCCTCTCCTTAGACACAAAACAGCCAGCTTAATTTAGATGAGAAGGAGGTGCCAAGCCTCCTTGGACTAAGCAGAGAGAACAAGAAGAAGAGTTCCCACATGAGTTACTGCCTCCTTCGGCCTGGCCTCTCTCTAACTTCAGGACCTTCTGCTCCTTGACAAAGGTTTATGTTCTGAGTCAGTAAGGTTTTCTGCCAAAACACATGTTCTCCTTTAAAGGTCCTTGTTCCCACTCAGAAGTGTCTTAATCAGAAACAGTGACTAACTGTTAAGCTCAAAATAAAGGAAATAAAATTAAATATCCCAATTGCTTTTTGCTGATTTGAGTTTTGGTTTTATTTTATTTTAAAAGCCTTAGGCTTATGGAGGAATTCCCCAATGCTCGACTTCCCATTATGTTGTGGAAGGAGAGAAGTATAATGCCCAACATGATGTTTAAATTATAGTTTCTCTAAACTGTGTGCAAGCATTGATGAATGGAAATGTCTCAAGTGCCAACGTTTAAATCTAGCATGTCTGGAATATGAAAGATGGCTCCTACCTGCACTGGTGTTATGATGTTTCTAGGGCCAAACAGATTAGGGTTCAGAAGGGTGAAAAATAATTCTGCAAACAGCTACGTCTTTGAATGGATCCAGCTGCCCTTCCTGTTCACAAAAGGCCATTCTCACAGTGGGCATCTTCCATCCGGCCGTGGAAGGAAACTCTGAGTATAGGGCCATTCGGTGCAGTTTAGAGAACAGTCTAGAGAAGAGAGAGGAAGACAAGTCGAGGGACAAGAAAACAATAAGAATTAGGAGAACTACGTAGAGAAACTAGGAACTATTAACATTGAAACGGCAACAACAGGTCTGGAACCCAAAGTGATCTTGACTCCCAAAAACAGACACAAATTATTCAGTGCCATCCTAACCTTACTGGATGAAAACAAAGTGTGAAGGAACAGGGCAGGTCAAAGTCTGTAATTTAGCAGGTTCCTGGCACAGAGTAGAATGCATACCTGATGAAATAACATTAAATAATGTAACAGTTCTCATGAGGAATAAAATAAGGCAACATTCACATTGTCCCTCAGGCAACTCACCTCAAAGAAAGTCTGGGCTTATTTTTAGCTTTATTTTGAAATATTTCCAAATTCATAGAAGCTACAAGAATAGTACAAAGGGTCGGTATGTACCCTTTACCCAGATTCATTGATTTTTAATGTTTGCCACATTTCTGTTCTCTACCCACCTGTATTCACACACATGTTAGTTTTCCTGAACCATTTGTGAGTAGGTTTCTTTGTGCTTATTCCACGTTATTACTTCAATGTGTATTTGCTAAGAACAAGGAAATTCTCTTGTGCTTACCAAATCCAAGAAATCCAGCCTTCATACAACATTTTTATCTAATCCACAGTTCATTTTCTGCTTTTGTCATTTGTCCTAATAACGCCCTTTGTGGCGGTTTTCCCTGACAGGGCTCAATCCAGGATCACATTGTGCACTTTCCTGCCTGGTTAGTTTCCTTTAATTGGTGGAGTTTCTCAGCCTGTCTCTGCTCTCAGGGCATTGACACTGTTGGAGAGTTTAGGGAGTTTCCTAGAGTAACCGTCATTCTGGATTTACCTGAAGTTTCTACACGTTTGGATCCAGGCTGTGCCCTTTCATCGGAATCTCAAACCGAATGATGCTGGGATCTTGTCAGTGCAGCACATCTGGGAGCACATAGTCTGCTTGCCCCTTATCAATGGTACTAATTTTGGTCAGTAGTTTCCCTGTTGTAAGGCTACTATATTTTTCCTTTTGTAAGTAATAAGTAGTTTGCAAGGATACTTTAAGGCCATATCATGGTAGCCCCACTTGTTTAATAGTAACCTTTATCACAGTCTAAATTTTCAGGTGCATTTGTTTTTCTTTCTCACTTTCGTTTGCATTCCATTTCTCTTCATATCTGTCCACATGCTACTTCAACAACATACACATATTAACAACAAAGATATTGCAGTATCTTTTGATAGCTGGGGAATTATATCTCCAAAGACCCTCCTTCTCTTGTTTTTCTAGCTATCCTTGCATGCTTATTTTCCATAAAAACCTTAGTATTAATTTCTCAAGCTCCAAAAAAATAGCAGATTGATACTTCTTATTGGGAGAACTATTTCCTTAATGATGTCAAGCTATTCTATCAAAAGAAAGAGCTATCTTTCCATTTAATTTTGAATGTCTGCATTTGGGAGAATTGTACATGTATATGTACCAATGTACATTTTCATTTTCTTTCTTTTTAGTCTTTCATTTAAAAAAAATAAAATCATAGAAAACAAATGTAAACCTTGGGAAATTATAAGGCAAACTCCCTTTTATCCAAGTCAAGAAATAAAACTGTGTCAGCAACACCAGAAGCCCTTCCTCCATTCCAGCCCCCGCTTCCTCCTCCTCCGAGCAGCAGCTATGGTCTTGAAATTTCGAGTAATCACTTCCTTATTTTTCTTTATGTTCAAACACCCTCCTTTGTCACTAAAATGTATGTTTGCCAATCAAAACAAGTTTCTTTTTGAGACAGAGCCTCAAGCTGTCACCCTGGATAGAGTGCTGTGACATCACAGCTCACAGCAACCTCCAATTCCTAGGCTCAAGCGAATCTCCTGCTTCCACCTCCCAAGTAGCTGGGTCTACAGGCACCCGCCACAATGCCCGGCCATTTTTTTTTTTTTTTTTTTGGTTGCAGCCGTCATTGTTGTTTGGCGGGCTGGGCTGGATTCGAACCCGCCAGCTCAGGTGTACGTGGCTAGCGCCTTAGCCTGTTGAGCTACAGGCGCTAAGCCGCAAAACAAGTTTTTGATATGTCTCTTAAGTCTCATTAAGTCCCTAGATGTCTTCTCATCCTTTCTTTTCCATCCAGCTCATCTGCTGAAGAAGCTGGGCTGTAGGACCTGGCGCGTCTCCAGTCTGCACTCTGCCTGTTGCACTCGAGATACAACTCACTGTGCTCCTCCTGGAAATGTGACTTCCTTATAAATTGACAGCTGGACCCAAAAGGACTGATCAGACTCAGGTCTGAGCCTTTGGGCAAGATTATAGGTGATTTTGCATTATTTTGTCGGGAACAGAGAATCTTTCTTTTGAATTTTTTTATCCTGAAATTTTAGGGGCAATATTAGTAGACATTGATGCTCAATGCTTCCCAGCTTTTTTTTCAATATTTCTCCAATCATTTTGGGTGGCTAATACTCATTCTCTAGTTTCTGTATTTCATAGAAAGACAGAAAAGTTGTATCTTTCTATTTGTATATGCAGTTTTATATCCTTTATAAGAATTAGATGGCAGCTCTGTCCCTTCCCCTTTATCCGTAGCCCCATCTCTATTCTCATTTATGTGAAATGACACAGACATAACTTAACTGTCTTGGTGAGAAGACACAGCACTGATTAGGAGACCTTTCTGGAAATACAGTTTTCTAGCCAATGCCTCCCAAAGAGCCTCCATCCTCACCTAATAAGCTCTAGAAATTTAGGGGTCTGGAACAGATAAATAGTTTGTGTTTATTTTCTTTTTTTCTTTTCTTTTCTTTCCTGTTTGTTTGTTTGAGACAGAGTCTCAAGCTGTTGCCCAGGGTGCCATGACATCATCATAGCTCACAGCAACCTCCAACTCTTGGGCTCAAGCAATCCTCTGGCCTTAGTTTTTCTATTTTTAGTAGAAACAGGGTCTCGCTGTTCCTCAGGCTGGTCTCGAACTCATGAGCTCAAGTTATCCACCTGCCTTGGCCTCCCAGAGTACTGGGATAACAGGTGTACCAGCTGTTACACTCTTTCATTTGTTAAGATTTACTGAAACACAGAAGAATGCTTATCCCTGAGGAGAGAACCAGCCCTAGGTTTACTGCTTTCAACAGTGCTGTAGAACTGAAAGGATCCTTAAAGACAAGCTGCTCCAAATCCTTCCTTGACCCAGAGAGAATCTTATCCAGAGGTTGTTTCGCTAGGTTGCTCAGCTGGTTAACAATACACACAGAATGGCACCCAGGCCCCAGCTGCATAGCTTATTCAGCAGTAGAGGAGGCAGCCTCTGTCTGGGTACATTCCTTCTCTCCTTTCTCACCCACAGCAGAAAACCAGACTACGTTAAGTCTTAGATTCACAAGAAAGGCTCTTAGATCAGCTTCGTAACAAGTGCTTTATTTCCTCCTTTAAGTCTTCTTTTGTTATTGAGCACCTGCTATATGCCAGGCACCTAGCTTAGCTATGGGGGTACAGTGATAAACAAAACAGACATAATCTTGCTCTTGTGGAGTTTATTATATCCACTGAGGGCCACACCATGAGTACAGATGGTACCAAACTCCATGCAGAAAAAGAAGAGTGCTGTGCAAAAAATAATAAAGGAAGGAAGCTCTTTTATAATGAATCCTGAAAGAGGCCTCTCTGAGGGAGTGGTCATCTATGCTGAGACTGGGAGATGCAAGAGAAGCCTCCTTCTCCACTTGGTATCACTCCTTTCTTTCTTCAGTGAACTTTTACTTTCTTGTGTACAAATCACTGTCCTAGGTGCTAAGGGTATACCCAGCTAAAAATTATGTGTCTTTGTCCTAAATCAAACCTGTAGACTTGTAGAGGAAATACATAAATATAGAGATGGCAAAAGCAAAAAGTGTGAGGACAGAGGCCTGACCAAGGCTGGGCATGACATGTTTATAGCTCAATGTCACCAAGACAAAAGATGTTCAAAATGCAAATCTAGAAACATCACTAATGTTGGGGCTCAGAGAAGGACCCCCCAAAGTATAGTGCTTTGGCATGCTGAGCACCTTTGAGTCAAAGAAAATCGGAAGGTTTGAGAAGCTGCCTCAGAGCCACAGACATTAGATGTTCTGCTGTTTGTCTCTTGCAACCCGCCAAGTGCAAGAAGAGGTTCTCTCTGCAAATTCTCTAACATGACCGAGGCAAAAAACTCCTTCCCAAAGCAATGCAATTGTCATTAAAACCCCTCCCATAAAATTTTATCCAATACCTGGAAAGATTAGCCATTGGAAAAAAAGAAAGATTAAAAATCATCACCACATCCAGACTGACTTTTTATCTATTTTTCTAAAGGCAGCTCAGAGAGATTTCCTGGGAGACTTTAGTGCATAATAAGACAACTTTTGTTTGCAGTGAAGTTCTGTTCTTCACCTTGCTGAAGTTTGTCTTTACCTTGCCCAGAGCTCAGAAGAACTTTGTCCCAAACTATTAACTGTTCTTTGGGCTCATTTACTTCTCCTAAAGATCATTTATTACATGCAAAGATTACAACATTCCAAGCCAGATTTCTCTCCCCTGTGGAGAAGGGTATATAAAATTCTTAACCTCATTGGGTTGTTGGGTGTTGCAGGTTAATAATGTGTATGTCTTTCTCTGGTTAATCTGTCTATTGTCGGTTTATTTTTAGAGGGTAGAAGGGAAGCATTTATTTTGTGCCTATGTAGCTAAACAAACAAAACCAAAGACACTTTAAGTTGTAGGGTCAGCAAATGCTCCAAGTGGAAATCTCATCTTGGCAGCATAATTAGCAACAGAATATCCTAACGCTATACCTTAGTTCACTTTAGTTAGATATGACAGGGGCCATTCACTTCCAACATCAATGAACAAGCTGGTGGACTGGAACCGCAGGGTGTTAGTGGTAGAACTGAAGCACTAGCAGTAATTCAAAAAGTTGTTCTCCTTCCATCTTTCCTACAAACATCTACTACCCTTGGGCTTCCCTTCTTACTAGGAAGGAAGGATAGATAAAGAAGAATGAAAGTGAAATTAACAATTTGGAAGGGGAGATTCTATTTACAAGTGCGGTGTTAGGTGTTCATGTTTATAATTTCATGGAATTTTCAAAGTAAACAAGGTTAACATTTTATTTTCATTTTATAGAAAGAAATGGAGGCTGAAAAAGTTTGTTATTGTCTGGATTTAAATGGGCTCATGTCTTCCAAGTAGATGGTAAGTATCTTTTTTGACAGAACCAGACTGCCAGCTGGCAGTGTACTCAGGATTGTCCTCTACAGCTATTCTTTGAAAAACATAACACAAACTTGAGGTTCATTGAAAGCACATTGTTCTGTCCAGGGCCAGCGTGAGATTCCATGAAGTCCTGAGTTTAAGGCCGGAACTCGTCCTCAAAGGTATATCTGAAGGTATATGCATAAGGTATATCTGAGTATAATGAAGAAATTAGCTTTGGCTCCATCCAGGCCAGGCAGGCTCCAAGCACCGCACCTATGTGTATGAGTGTGAGCAAGCACCTAGGTCACAATGCATGACTAAAGTGAGCCAGGAGAGCATATTGTCAAGATCAGACCTATCCCAGCTTGTGTGCACATCAGAAATACCAGAGAATTTTTCCATTATTCTTTATAATGCTCATTATAGAAGAATCTCCAGATGACAGATGGCTATTAGCTCACTGTGACCTATATAAATGTCAAACATAAACCTATTGTCCCAGCAAAAATCTCAAAATAAATAACAACGGGAGGGATGAGACACTGTTGTCATCAGTATTTACAGTTTATGCATTTGGGCCCTTCCATTCTCAAGCCAGCACAGGAATGCTTTCACCCCACTTGGGAATTCAATTAGCAAGACCAACACAGGAAGTGGAGTTCACAAGAGTGACTCACAGAGGAAGAATAGCTGTCCTTAAAAGGCAAGCCGGTGTCTGGGAAGGGGGCAATGACTTTGAGATACCACTTAGCCTATGTTTTAAAGGTTTATCTCCAGACCTCTATCCTCATGACCAGGTTTACTAAACCAGAAAGGTTGGCTCCTCCAACTTCACACCTGAATAATCTAGGCACAAATACACTTTACCATCAAAGAGAAAATCCCAGATCTCAAAAAATACAGAGCAAGTTCTTTTTGTATAGGGCTTACAGAATCAACATTTTCCTTATTTGAAATTCACAAAGTCTCTGCCTGCCAACTGTCAGCCCTCCGGAGAACTGCTTTCCACCATGACATGTGTATATATGTGTGTGGTGTGTATACACACTATGTATGCACACACATACAAAAAATATGTGTCTGTAGATCTTTTTTTAACATACCAATGTTTCTAACACAACAGAATTTATATCTGGTTCTCCAAGATGAACAACTGGAAAAATTACCAGTGGATCTGTTTGACAAACTAAGATCAGCTTGCAATGTCTTGTTGACTTTATGGTATATTGATCCTGTTGGAATATTTCCCCAACACTTCTAAAGATCTAGACGGCTGTAGAGTTGAGAAGCTAAGGTGGAAAAAGTTACCTAGCACTTGGGCAAAGGATTCACTATGAAGCAATTGAATAAGCAGAATGATCTACAAGTTTAGAGAGAGGGTAACCATATAATTTACCTTCCAGACTGGGAAACTCTGAGAGTAAAAGACAGTGCTATTAATAATTTCACCAAGGTAACAGCATAAACCAGGACCGAGCCAAAGACAGAAGGTCACCTTATTCAAAGAAGATTTATAGACACCACAGAAAAGCTTATTTAAACAGTGCATGTATCTATGGAATAAAATTGTTCATTATGACAAATAACTGAGGCAGGAAAGCAGCAGCAGTGTGTAGTAAAATGAACTTTGTACTTTGACAGCACTTTGTTTCAAAACTGGCTGTCTTTCCTAACTATGTGACCTTAAGCCTCTAATTTCTCACTTGAAAAGTGAGAACAAAATACCTTGAAAAGCTGTTGTCAGAATTAAATGAGATAGAAAATATGACGTGTCTAACACATTGCATGAACAGAATAGGCACATTGTAATTCTTATTTCTCGTACTACCTCAAATCTGTGACATTACATTATGCCTTGATTTTAAATCAACAACTACTGAAACATTAATTTCCAATCAAACTTTTGCTAACAACTGACATCTAGCAGATTGCAGAATGCTAATACACATATTTTTGTGAGTTCTGTTGTGAGATAGAAATCTTAGATCCAAGTGTGCTTTTGTTTTTAATCATTGAAAAAATATGGCAGCACACAAAAAACAACTCAGCCATGGTGTCAAGCCAAGGTTTAAACTGGCAGCAAAAGTGTCCGTTCCTAAAGAAACCTCCCAGTTTAGAAAAAATGTCTGACGTGCAAATCACGGATCTCATCATCTATCTACATATACATATATATATTTTTTTTAAGACTCAATTTGTCACCCCTGGTAGAGTGCCCTGGTGTCATGGCGCACACCAACCTCTAACTATTGGACTCAAGTGATTATCTTACCTTAGCTCCAAGAGAGACTACAGAGGCCTGCCATGATGCTGGGCTAATTTCAGAGATGGGATCTTGCTCTACCTCAGGCTGGTCTGGAACTCTGAGCTCAGGCGATCTACCCACCTTAGCCTCCCAAAGTGCTGGGATTACAGGTGTGAGCCACCATACCCAGCCCATGTGGTAATATCTGGCATTCTGGGGCTGGGTAGTAAGCATCCCAAATATCCTTTTAATATGCTGCAGAATGTAAATGTTTTATAGCAAAAACTCAATTCATACTATTTCATTTAATTTCAGAAAAGCTTATCAAAAATGGCCCTAAGAGCAGATGGCCCATCTTCCATTCCATACAATAAACCTTGCGGCTATGTTCCCCCAACCCAAGGAACTTACTGGTGGATATTTTATGTGTAAATCTCTTATAAATGCAAACCTTCAATTGTTCAATGAGAATTGTATTCCAAAGTTCTACTCTCACTAAGGACAAAAGTACAGGAAAATTCATTCTCAAAGTCTCATGACTAAAGTTGGATTCACACTCTGAACACTACTTATGCTTTTTTTTTTTTTTTCAGTTTTTGGCCACGGCTGGGTTTGTACCCACCACCTCTGGCATATGGGGTTGGCACCCCACTCCTTTGAGCCACAGGCGCCGCCCAACACTACTCACACTTTGAAATGAGTTTTGAGGTTAAAACTTACTCATTTACTACACAATATGTGTTCGTAAAGCACCATCACGTGCCAGCATCATGGGAACAGGATGAAACTACTTGGTCAAGGCATCAGACAAGCTCAGTGACTTAGGGAAGGAAGCAGTAGCTCATTACAGTCCACAAGAAGCTTATTTTTTTTTTCATTTTATCTAATTTTTTTTTTATTAAATCATGGTTGTGTACATAAATGCAATCATGGGGTACAATGTGCTGGTTTTATATACAATTTGAAATATTTTCATTGAATTGGTTGACATAGCTTTCATGGCATTTTCTTCGTTATTGTGTGCAGATATTTATATTCTACATTTAGTAAGTTTCTCCTGTACAATGGGACTGAGAACAAGTTAAATTGGGCCATAGAGTAAGAAGCCTCCAGATAGACCTGGGGAGGAGGAGGTTACAGACCAGGACTAGAATCTGAGCCAGGATTTCAAGGTGGAGTTTGCAATAGTGGTCTAGGAGGAGGGCCCTGCATGTGCAAAGGCCCGAGGCTGGGAGGGGCTTTGTGAAAACCATCACAGCCGCATGTGACCCACAGGGGCTGGGAAAGCTGATAGGTTACGCCTATGGGGAGGCTGTGGTCAAAGGGACACACTACACTTTGTAATGTGTGGAAGAGTTTATTTTTCAAACAGTACTCTGGGTCTGCACCACACCACCATTAGAAACCCCTATCAGCTCCACCCTAAGAATCTGTCCTATACACTGACCACGACTGACCCCTTTTGGACTCCTCTCCTGTCCCGGCTTCCACCTTCTCTCAGCCGTGCTCTGAATTACCCTCTCCTAAACCACCAGCCTTTGTCTCCCAAGGCCGACCATCAATGTACCCATTTTACATTTAATATCTAAATTAGGTCACAGTGATCTTCTGCTCAAACCTCCTTGTAGACTCAGAGGACAGGTTCATTCAAGTCCGCACAGAGGCCTGCCATCCTGCTGCGACCCACCTGCTTGCTGTCTGCTGCACCTCCCCATCCTCGGGCCCCTCACACCCAGTCCCACTGGCCTCCAGGCTTGGAGACCTCAGGCTCTCCTGCTCCCTTCCTCAGGCCCAGCTGTTGGAGGGGTCTTCCTGGGACACCTTATTTTAAATGGCAAATCACCCAAGCCTGGCTTTCCCTAATCTCTTGCTGTGCTTAATTTTTCTTACCACCATCTGAAACAGTACATATTCACTTATTTGTTAATTTTCTCCCCTTCCTCAGCTGTCTACTGTAGCTAGAGTGCAAGCTCTGTGAAGGGGGAACCTGGGCTGATCTCCACTCGCTGGTTTAGCTCAGTGCCAGAACGGTGCACAGACCCCCCTTAGTGAAGGGGAAATGAGTGGATGAGGCCCATTAGGGAGGAAGGGGACCGCCGAACAGATGCCTGCAGTGCTTTCTTCTCCTTCTTTCTTCTGTCTTATGAGGTCAGAAAATTGAGTTTGCAAAATCATTTAGAAAAAGTGCTACATACCTGATTGCTGAATGTCACTACAGACACCTTCGAAGTACTCCCCTTGGGAAGCTGTGCTCCTACACTGCTACATAGTCCATCCTTCAAAGCAATTTCAGAACTCTTTTTCTAGAATGGTCAGCAGAGCTATTGTTATGCAAGGTCTGATAACATGCACTCTGTAGAACTCAGACTTCAAATTTTGAGTTTTGATCTTTTCCTGGGCTAGTGATATGCAGTATCAGACTCCCTTGTGAGGCTGGGCCGAATCTAATACAAAGCCTATTTTATAATACACAATGGAATATCTCATGCGACATATTGACTACTGTGCTGCAAGTGTTCTGAGCAATTTTAAGGTAGGGGAGGGTAAGCCACCATGTGCTGTTGGTTAGGTGTATTAAATGCATTTCTACTCATGATATTTTCAACTTACAATGAGTGCTGGGGAGGTAACCTGGTCTGCTCAATGGTCTAGAGCTCAAGAGAAATACTGACTTCCTCAACATTGGGGAGGCAGAGGAAAGCATGACCTAGGGTAAAATTATTCAAGAAAAGTATGTAGAGGGAGGCAACAGGAGGGCAAAAATACTCATGAGTAACCCAGTCAGAGCACAATCATCAAGCCAGCATGTGATTAGACCCTGGAGGTCCTTGGTTAATAATAATTTCCATCACACAGGAAGACTGGAATTTAAATTGGAGACCATATATAGTACTTAGAATATAGAAGGCATGTAGTATATATTAGCTGTGAGAATTAATGTTTGTTATAATTATATAATGTAAGATGAAGCCAAATAGGTCCACAAGACCCACTAGGAAGAACAAAGCTCTGAGATTTAAGGAAGAAAAGAGTTGTAAAAACAGAATGAGTGGTTGACAGCATGAAATACTGCTGACACAACAAGCAAAATTTCAAAACTGCTAGTTAAATTTAGCAACGAAGTTTTTGATAACTCCACCAATAGCATTATGGAAGGAATGGTATGCATGGATGCCACAGCGACTTGGATGAGATGAGGACTCCAGCAAACAAGTAAGATGGATCTAGTTTTAAACCAGGCTCAAACTCTCCCCGGCTGTGTGATTTTGGAAAAATTACTGTACCTCACCGTTTGCTGTGGTTTGAGTATATATCCAAAAAAAAAACTCATGCTGAAACTTAATCTCCTACCGGGCCATATTGAGAGGCAAGGCCTTTCAGAGGTGAGTGGCCCTTGAGGGCTCCACCCGTATAAATGGATCAATCTGTTCATGGGTTAATGGATTATCATAGGATGGGTCTTGTGGCTTCATAAGAAGAAGAGAGACCCAAGCCAGCACTCTCAGCTCCCTCACCACATGACAGCATTTGCCACCTTAGGGCTCCACAGAGTCCCCACCAGCAAGAAGGCCCTCACCAGATGCAGCCTCTCAACCTTGGAGTTCTCAGACTCCAAGAAATACATCCCTTTTCTTTATAAATTACCGAGTCTCAGGTGTTCTGTTATAAGCAACAGAAAATGGGCAAAAACATTGTGCCTCGACAGCCTCATGTATAATATAGTGAAAACAGCAAGGTGGTTATGACGGCATTTGGCCGATGACAGGTGATGGTCAATATTACTTCTCTTCCAGTGCTGTTTTTCTTTTCTCATTTTGATAGCGAAAATGGGAATAGGACCAGCCATTGTATTTGATGCTGCTTCAAACTCTTCAGCACAAAGATGCATCAATGCCATAAAAAATACACAGGAAGAGAACATCAAATAACTTAACAATAATATAATCTGTGTGAGTCAAACAAACAATTATGTAAAAACTAAATAATCATATCCAGTCGGTGTTTTATTTTCCTCTTTTCATAGACAAGGTTCCCTCACCCAATGGTTACTGTCATAGTAACTAAATGTAATTACACAGAAACTGGATAACCCCCTGAACTGCATTTTCTTTACATGGTTCATCAGTGAAAGTGACTAACATGCCCAGAGCCCTAACTCAAATTTAACTCCCTTTGGCTTCAAAGAACTCTGTTCTGAGTTTGGCAATAAATTGTCATGTTGCCCTAATGAGGAAGTATTTGTAAGGTTCCAGGGTTCTGCTATTCAAGGACCAGTCTGCTTTTTCTCTTGCTTAAATGACATCATTTTCTCAGAGCCAAAAAAGGCTCAGTGGCCTCCCTTCCCTTCTTAAGTATCTTGCTCCTGGGAGCTAAAAGCAAAAGAGTGAGAAGCTACAGTTCCCTAACTCTTCATTTCCTGCCTGGCCTCCCTTTGTGGAAGAGAAGAGCCCTTTGTTTTCTTGCTCGTAAGGACAGAGTTAACATGACCCAGAAGAAACACAACAAAGGCTTTCCCCTCTCATTGCTCTGCCATGCCTACTCTTCACTTCAATGTCTATTTGCACGATCATAAATTCTGAACTCAGGAGGATAATCTGAGCCAAAGTCTACATGTGCCGGATACCATAATGTAAACTGCATATGTTGTGAGAAGCTGTTAAATGGAACCAGTGAATGAAAACATGGCCAGCTTGATACTCGGTTCTCTGTATTTCCTCTTCTCTATAAACTGAGCCCTCTCCCCTTAATTCTAACTTTCTGGCATACCCATAAATAAAAGCATTCTGGGCTACCAGGTCCCCTGAGATATTTAGAAATAGGGTTAAATTTCCAGTCCTGCAGCCCTCCGTCCTGTGGGCAGCCAGCAACAGTGGTACACAACAAAATGCTCTGGGAAGGGTTGCAACCACTGGTCTTCACAAGCCCTTCCCACCGCCTCTGCCCTCCAGCTCTGCCCTCCTCCTAATGGGAAGCTGCCAAAGGAGAAGTGCACGCTGGTTCAGAAGGGATTTTGTGGATTGGTCCCCAAAATTAATTTAACAGCAGTTTGAGCCTCCATTGAGCCAGGGAGGTTGAAATTCAACTGAGCCATTTCAACCCTCCTGCCTCCCACCTTCCTGGGATGGCTCCCAAGTTCTAAGTGATTGAGAGTCTTAGTCTGTTTTCTATGGAATACCTGAGGCTGGGTAATTTAAAAAGAGAAGAGGTTTATTTGGTTCACAGTTATGATGGCCATACAACAAGCATGGCTTCTAGGGAGGGTCTTCAAGCTGCTTATACTCTTGGTAGAAGGTAAAGGAGAACCAGCATGTGCAGAGATCACATGGTGGGGCAGAGAAAGAGAGAGAGAGAGAAGGTTCCAGGCTTTTGTTAACAACCAGCTCTTACAGCAACTAATAGGAGGAGAGATCACTCACCACCATGCCACTCATGAGAGATCCTCCCACCTCCAACATTGGGGATCAAATTTCAACATGAGGTTCAGAAGAGTCAAATATCCAGACCATAGCATATGCAATGCCAAGGATGAGGGCCAATGCCTGCACCAGGGTGTCTTCATGGGGGAGAGCATCCCCTGCAGTGCACATCATCCGTCCTCATCCTTGGAAGTTGGTCAGTGCCAAGCGAAGCTAAGACCTGTCCACCAATGTGACACCTCCTGCCACTGCCCATTCTCTTAGCTTCATTTAAGCTACAACATTTGGGATTTCTTCTCTTATTTCTTATTTTGGTTCTAAGAATTTCTGGAGCTTTCTGGGCTTGTGTTGTGTCTGCCAGGCCTCTACCGAGAAAGCTGGGTCCAGGCACTGCATGACCTGCTAGCTTCTATTTGTTTGCTATGGAATACCTGAGGCTTCTACTTTCATTATCTCCCCCCAGAGCCCAAAATGCAGCTGTTGCTGAATGGCACTCTGTAGTTCAATGAGCTTCACTCAAGAGAAAATGGAAGATTATGCTCCTGGAGGCCAAACATAGATCTCTCTTAAAGCTAGTAGTCTACGTTTCTGTGATACACTATCCTCAGGAATCATCATATCTTATTCCATGTTCTCTTTTGCAAAAATCTCTGCAAGTGATTCAGTAATATCTATATACATATACACACACATATGACATATACACATCTATAAAATATGTAACAGACATAACTGTGTATAGTTACCTGTCTCTGTATATCTGTATATAAATCTATATAGACATATAGCTATAAATCTTCAGATAGAGAGAACTGAGATATGCCTAATGCTCAGAGTGTAGGGTTTTAATTTCCATTGTTTAGGGACCGGCAACCTTGAAAGTTGGCACTCATTGGCCATTCCATTAAAAAAGAAAAAAAGTGAATACAACCATAATGATAATTTTTAATATTTCATTCAATATGAAATATAGATATTAGTGTATTAATAATTTATCTGAGGAATGAGTTATACCAGGCCAGGCAGCCAGAGTACATAAACAGGCAATAGAGAGAGGAAAGCAGAAAGACGTCTGCTCTGAATGTAGGGGCTCCATATGAGCAGACACTAGACTGAAACCCTGCAGTGCCAGAGAGCTAACGAGGCTCCTGGAGGCTTTCACCAACACCCTCAGCACCACTCTCCCACTCAGACCCCATAGCTCACACAGAAGCTTTCTCTGTATGTCCTATTAGCACGTTAGCATAAAATCTTTTTTTTTTTTTTTTTTTTTTTTTTGTAGAGACAGAGTCTCACTTTATCGCCCTGGGTAGAGTGCCGTGGCGTCACACTGCTCACAGCAACCTCCAGCTCTTGGGCTCAAGCGATTCTGTTGCCTCAGCCTACCTAGTAGCTGGGAC
>CAUYON010016206.1:0-18036 GCA_963573935.1 Arctocebus calabarensis | reverse complement strand
CATAGGAATACAGGGAAAGGGGAAAGGGAGGGGAGGGGAGGGGGGAGTATGGGTGGAGGGAGGGCAATTAGTGGGATCACACCTACGGTGCATCTTAGCAGGGTACTGGTGAAACTTATTAAATGCAGAGTATCAATGTCTTTATATAGTGATCAAGAAAATGCCATGAAGGCTATCTGTAACAGTATGATCAAAACATTTCTGAATGTATATGAATCATGCCCTATGATTGCACCAATGTACAGAATTATGATTCAATAAAATTATTAAAAAAAAAAAAAAGGCATGAATCGATGATACACAAACAAAGTGGATGGGTTCCATTGATCCAGTATGAAGAGAAAGAAATCAGATGCACGAGAGCACATCCTGGATGCTTTCATGTGGTATCCAAAATCAAAACAGTATTCTAAGGTGATGCCACGAGGGCAGTGACTGCAAACAGGAGGGGACTTCCTGCCATGCTGGAAATGTTCTATGTATTGATTAGTGTGTTGTTGCAAATGTAGATACATTTGTTTAAGCTCATCAAAGAGTACTTAAAATTTGTATTTTATTATATGTAAACTCTATCTCAATAAAGTTGATGTCAAAAATAATGGCACAAAAATTAATAATGGCACTGCTATGTATTGGTTTACTTAATTAGGGCTATCAGGGAGACAGCTAATAATATCACAAGATCGTGTTGCATCGATTGTCAAATGCACCGAGGAGAAAACACATCCAGGGACTTCTTCAATCCACATTTATTCAACAACATCTGTGTGTAATCTGCAAAGCAGGGCAGTGATCAGATGGGTGTTTTGAGAAGATTGTCCTGGAAGTGGTGTGGAGAATGGGCCCAGAAAGCACAGAGACCACATGTTAGACGGAGGTTGAAGTGGTCTTGGAGAGAAGTCCAAGAGAGGGTTGATGGTGGCTTGGACCAGGGTGAAGACAACAGGACAAATTTAAGGGAGAATTAAAGAATAAAACAGATCTAACTTGACAATGAATTGAACAGGAAGTAAGAGTGTGAGGGAGTCATGGATGAAACCAGGTCTTAGCCAGGTCAAAATATGTTCGGATGCCATTATCTGGAGGAGAAAACAACAGAGGACCAGTCTTGGGGTGAAGATGCTGTCATATTTAGCGGATGTGTTGAATTTGATATGCATTGAGGTATCTGAGTGGAGATACCAAGTAAAAAGTAAAAATGCTCAGACTCTCATGAACCTCTGGTGCAGGAGTGGTATTTGGACTGGTATTTTGCATGCAGATAAAATCAGAAAAGGGAGCAGAATAAAAATGTTTTTAAGAGGTCTCAAGCCAGCTCAGCACCCAGAGCACAGTGGATACAGCCACATGCACCAAGGCTGGAGGGTTCAAACCTGGTCCAGACCAGCTAAACAACAAAGACAACCGCAACAAAAAATAGCCGGGCGTTGTGACAGGCGCCTCTAGTCCCACTTACTTGGGAGGCTGAGGCAAGAGAATCGCTTAAGCCCAAGAATTTGAAGTCGCTGTGAGCTATGATGCCACAGTACCCTACCAAGGGTGACGTATGAGATTGTCTCAAAAAATAATAATAATAAATAAATAAATAAATAAATAAATAAAGTATCAAGCTTTGAGGCATTCCAGCATTCAATGGCTAATTGTAGAACCATAACCGAAAAAAGAGAATTAAAGGATGTGGCCTCAGAAGTAGGGGCAAAAGCAGGTGAGTGGGACATCACAAGTCAAAAGAAATGATTATTTCAAGGAGAGCCCAGGCACGGTGGCTCATGCCTGTATTTCTAGCACTCTGGGAGGCCGAGGTGAGTGAATTGCTTGAGTTCAGGAGTTCAAGACCAGCCTGAGCAAGAGCAAACTACCATCTCCACTAAAAAATAGAAAAAAACTAGCCCAGCATTGTGGAGGGCACCGTGTGGTCCCAACTATTTGGGAGGCTGAGGCAAGAGGACCTCTTGAGCCTGAGAGTTTGAGGTTGCTGTGAGCTGTGATGCCACGACACTCTACCAGGATGACAGAGTAAGATTGTCTCAAAAAAAAAAAAAGGGAGAGAGAGAAGCAACAGTCTCTGGCTGCGAGAAGACAGGTAAGATGAAAACTGAGCTATATTCACAGCATTTACAACATGGAAGACACTCATTTACTTTTGTTAAGAACTATTTTGTCAGCCGCGTGATAGAGATGCAAGCAAGATTGGAGCAGATTGAGCCCTGCACCTTACCACAGCAGGGAATATACCCAGCACATGTCAATACAGCCTTACTAAAAATTGTTTCAAAACTTACAGAGCAAGGAGTTGCCTTCATTGAAAACACAGTTTAAGATACTAACTTGTAGTTTAAAATTCAGTATGAAACTGAAAGAATAGTGAACTGGCTGGCCAGTAGAAGCCTGAAACTGGACACCCCCCTTTCCCCATTAACAAAAATTGATTCTCACTGGATAAAAGATTTAAACTTAAGACATGAAACTATAAAAATACTAGAAAAGAGTGCGGGGAAAACACCTGAAGAAATTGGCCCGGGAGAATAATCTATGAGAAGGGTCCTCCAGGCAATTGAAGCAACACCAAAAATCCATTACTGGGATCTGATCAAACTAAAAAGCTTTTGCACAGCCGAGAGCACAGTAAGTAAAGCAAACAGACAACCTTCAGATTGGGAGAAGATTTTTGTAGGTTATGCTTCTGATGAAGGTCTCGTAACTAGAATCTACAGAGAACTCAAACTAATCAATAAGAAAATAACAACCCCATTTCTATGTGGGCAAGAGACTTGAACAGAAATGTCTCTAATGAAGACAGGTGCATGGCCTACAAACACATGAAAAAAATGTTCATCATCCTTAATCATCAGGGAAATGCAAATCAAAACCACTGTGGGATATCATCTAACTCCAGTAAGATTAGCCCACATCACAAAATTCCAAAACTACAGATGTTGGTGTGGATGCGGAGAGAAGGCAACACTTCTACACTGCTGGTGGGAATGCAAGCTAATACGAACTTTTTGGAAAGAAGTTTGGAGAAGGAACTAAAAGTAGACCTACTGTTCAATCCTGCAATTCTTCTACTAGATATATACCCAGATGATCAAAAGTTATTTTACAACAAAGACATTTGCACCAGAATGTTTATTGCAGCCCAGTTCATAATAGCCAAGATATTGAAACAGCCCAAGTGCCCAGGGACCCATGAATGGATTAACAAATTGTGTTATATGTACATCGTGGAATACTATGCAGCCATAAAAAGTGGAGACTTCACATCTTTTATGTTTACCTGGATGGAGCTGGAACATATTCTTCTTAGATCTCAAGACTGGGGGGGAAAGTATCCAATGTACTCAATAATACTATGAAATCAATATATAATCACCTGCACACTCATACGAATGGCAAAACATAACTATAGTCCAGAAAGTAGAAGGGAAAAGGAGAGAGAGGGGTGGGGAGGGGGGATATGGGAGGAGGGAAGGTATCTGGGGGGACCTCACCTGATGTGCATGATGCAATGGTACATTTCAAAACTATTAAGAAATGAGTATAATTGTGATGGATGTGTTAGTTCAATGTAAGCATTTCACATTGTATATCGAAGCAGTACCCTGAACCCCATCAATGCATCAGTGTACAAAGTTATGATTTAATAAATAATAATAATAATAAAAAGAAACTGAAAGCAAGAAAAGGTCTATGGAGCTCGAGCAGCAATGTAGGTAACATTTTTTAACTATTATGAGAAGAAACGGAAGACTAGAATCCCTGTCAAATTAACCCTGTTACCTGATGTAGGTTTTGCTGTTGGTTTTTACTAACTCAGGTAAAAGTTGTTGGTGCATATTAGCTTGCTTAAGAAGGGTTTCACAGAACTTTTCCGTCTGAGTTTGACAACGTATGACAGGGGGATTACATGAAAAACCTTCCTATCGGACACCTCTCAGGCAACACGTGGAATCCACCTGGCTGCATCTGTTACGGCAGCCTCAGCTAAAGGGACAGTTTCCCCAGCTTTGATCAGTGTGACTCAGACGCGATCTGACAGCGCCTTGCCTCAGGCATCCCGCATGAAATTCTTTCTAAGTAGGTCTTCCCTTATGCCACAGCCTGACACAGCCAACAGAACTCACTTGACATTCCCACGTGTGGTACCCCCGGAGCTAAGGGCTCACCTGTGGGCAATGAGGGGACAAGCTGATGGAGCTCCCTCCCCTGGGAGAACACTTCTGAGACCCATTGCCAAAGCCCTCGGGCAGTCCCAGGCCACTGTTTCCCAGCACCTTCTCTCTTGACTTTCCTTTTTCCTCTGTTCTTCGCTTCTGCTCACTGGGATCGCATTTACAAGATATCCACACACCAGCCTTTTATCTCAGCTCTGACTTTAGGAGATCCCAGGTGGGGATGAAATCTTAACATTTCCTGCAATTGCTCCATACCTGCTATTTCACTTACCACTGTATAAGCCATAAATGGGCTCAACTGGGAAACTGAGGTGTCCACATTGTCCAAAGCTACACAGTTTGAGCATGGCCAGATCTACCAACACAGGCTTTCTGACTTCAGTTTCCATGTTTTCCTATTCCCCACACTGCCTCCAGTGATAACGTCCTTTGACTGTGGTCATAGACATATTTTTGGATTGAATAGTCATGATAAATAGCAATGGAAATTATTATTTGTACCAACCAATTTGCTAAGCACGTCACATTCAGTCCTCCCTGTGACTACAGGCTGCACGATCGCTACTTCATTTCAATGAAAATGGAAGTTACTTTCCAAGGACCCTCTGCTGGTAAAATGGTAGCTAATATTTGTGCTTACTCTGTACACCTAATATCTATGAAATAGCTACTTCTTGATCATCACAGGACAGAGCCAGTGATGCCTTTCCCCCTTGCACAGCACCTCTCATTACAGGTAAGAAGAAAGGGGAGGACACTGTGACCAGAAAACAACCCACCATCATCACTCCCTAAACCAAAGGGCTTTGAATAGAGCACTAGCCACGCTCATACCGGCCGCTAAAAATCAGGCCTAGTTGAAGGAAGGATTTCTTATCCTCAGCACTGTGGATATTTTAGGCTGGATAATTCTTTGTGGTTGGGGACAGCCTTGTGTACATCGTACGTTTAGTGACATCCCTGGTGTCTGACCACTAGGTGCCAACAGCACCTCCACTATCAAGTGAGGAACTTAACTTTAAACAAATATTTTTAGTTCTGAAGTTAAACAAACTTATCAGAGCCATAGTTCTCAGGAAAATGTTCTAATTTTTTTTTTGCAGTTTTGGCCGGGGGGCGGGCTTGAACCTGCCACCCCTAATATATGGGACCAGCACCCTACTCTTTGAGCCACAGGTGCCACCCAAGAATGTTCAGATTTTTTTTGGAATTTAGGTTGGTTGTATGAGCAGGGCTTCCATTCAGCACTCTCATCCTCTCCTCCTGTGCTCTTATGCTCTTCCTTCCGCTGTTTCTTCCCCCACACCCAGGAATGCCATCTACCTAATAACAATAGACCCAGGTGCTGGAAGGGGGCCCTCTTTATTCTCACCAGATGCCCCTCATTCAAGTTTGGCTAGATGAGCATACTACCTACAGACCACAAAGCCTGTGTAATTGGCTCTGCTTCTAAATGACAAGCACACCATGTTAAGGACACTGTTTCTATATTTACCAATGTAAAACATGAATGAAAGAGTCACGCTCTCAGTGTAGGAACAAGATTCCCGTAATCAAACGTCCAAGGCAAATTGCATGATTTTTTTATTACCCAGGATTTCAAGGCTCTGTTTCAGGCAGAAACATGCCAACTTAATTCAGCAGCCTACTTTCTCCTTTATACACAAACAAAACTATTGTTTACGTTATTTTGTCCAGAATTTTGATATGAATTCCCCTAAATTTAATTATGCTAAATTTATGTAGCATAACTGACTATTATTGATAAGAGATGTGACTAGCCTATGAAAGACCCTAGAAGATTTTAAAATATTTTCCAAAACTATTAGCTGTTTTTAACACATATCAAGCAAACAGGATAATAGCAAAACTGTGGGTGCATATTCTCTTAGGAATTTGGCCAAATAAAAAGTCCTTCTACAAAACTATTTTCTGATAAATAACTTCTATAAAGTTCCATGATATTCCTACCATGTCTTTTAAATAAATCTGTTCAGATGTAGCAAAAATGGTAAACTCAAAGATGACACCAAAATTAGCCTAATGATGAAATCTACCCATATTAGGAGTATTTTGATATTTAGAAGCATGCTTTCTCATCATCATAGCTCACAGCAATCTCAGACTCTTGGACTTGAGCAATCCTATTGCTTTAACTTCCAGAGTCTCTAGGACTACAATATCTAGAACTCCTGAGCTCAAGTAACCCACCTGCCTAGGCCTTCCAGAGTGCTAGGATTACAGGAGTAAGCCCCTTCATCCAACCAAATACTTCTTAAATTCTGAAGTGGAACAAAGCATGTCAGGGTTCTCAGGAGAAGGTAGCCTTTTTGTGGTATTTTATTACAGTTGTATGAGCAAGGTTTTTTTTTATTATTCAGTTATTTATTTATTTATCTATTTTTATTAAGTCATACATACATAGATCTTGAATACATTTGTACCTATGTAAGATTCAATGTGTTGTGAACCAGGTTTTAATCCAGTGCTCAATTATAAAACCCATTTAACTCCTAAGCAGTGGCATTTTCAACCATTTCCTGAGTTAGAATTGCAACTTTGGGGTGACCTGGCATATGCACTCAGCTCTCCAGCTTTGCCTGGATCCCTTGCAGCTGCCAAGTCTTAAACCAGCAGGGAAGCCTCATCCACAGAACCCATCCTTGCCCTCCTCTCTGCAGGGCCCCCTGCTCTGGCAACACAAGCGGTTCCTAAACTCTCTATTTCTGGGAAACCACATCCTAGTGGTGATGGTGGTGGTGTCATATTCGGCCCAGCCTTCTCTACATCTGACACAAGATTCATCATAGAAACTCGTATGATGCTGTCAATGACAGGGAGAAAGGAACTATTTCTTACTATTGTCATTTTGTCTAAAAGTTTCTTTTCCTTCCCTATTGGGTCCTCCAAAGCCCTCCTTGCTTCTCGGTCCTACATCCCTTTCTGCTCTTTTCCATTGTATGACTCAAAATTACAATGTTGCTGCAAATGTTAATGTTTCATTTCTGTTGTGAAGGGTTCAGAACATCATAGAACCAGGAAGAAATGGTAGTCCTTCAGTGGATACTGCTCTCTTTCAGGTCAATTTTGGATTTAAAGATTAGAGGCTGGTCTTATACACAATCAAAAGTGCCTTTGATGGAAAGAACCTCCTAGAGGGCAAAAGAACAGTTAGTAGACACTATGGACAAAGATAATAACTAAATGTCAACACTACTCTGTACCAGACATGTGCTGAGTGCTTCGAGTGTATGGGATCTTCACCCCTGGAATCTTCACAACAGCTCAGTGAAGCAGAGTATGAAGTAGTGGCCCAAGGTTAGAAAGCCAGGGAGGGGACAGCCAGGGATAAAACGCCGCTGTCTGGACTGGAGTTCACTGCTGCCAGTAGCAGGACATGACCATGGGACATGAGGAGAGCAGAACTGAACAAGAGAGCAGTGGGAGTTCCAAAGACTTTGCTTCTTAAGAAATATAGATTCTTGGGGCTTGGCACCTGTAGTTCAGCAGCTAGAGTGCTGGCCACAAACACTGGAGCTGGCAGGTTCAAATCCAGCCTGGGCCTGCCAAACAAAAATGACAAGTACAACCAAATAGCCAGGCCTTTTGGGGGGCGCCTGTAGTCCCAACTACTTGCAAGGCTGAGGCAAGAGAATCGCTTAAGCCCAAGAGCTTGAGGTTACTATGAGCTGTGATGCCACAGCACTCTACCAAGGGCAACAGCTTGAGACTCTATCGCAAAAAAAAAAAAAAAAAATTGATTCTTGGAGCCCCAGCCTATCAAATCAAGAAGTTGTTGGGAAACAGAAGCAAAAAAGAGGAAGAGCAGAAAAGTTTATGCCTCCTCTGGTTCAGCTCAAATGTCTCCTGCCCTGCTAAGATCAATGTTTTTCACTGAAAGCTTTCCAAACATCCTCAAGGAATCTCTCATTACAACCAGGATGAGTTTTAGAAGGGAGAGGGGGAAAGGTAGGAAAAATATTACTTCCTCCAAAAATGGGAGCAACATGGAATATGTGAATAGAGTGATAGTTGAAGCATACCTGTGTTGAACGGAAGCCAGAACACAGAAACTTAGATTTAGGCAATCACCTTAGTATACACAATTTCTGAAGGGGAAAAAATACAGAAAAATGTCAGCCAGCTCCAGAGGCTTTTACTCTCCTCCAAACACAGAATTGTTAAATCTCACTGTGGGAGACTCCAGTATATTATTATGGAGACTGCATTACACTGAGTTGTTAACTCCATTGAAAATCCCTATTATACAAAATTTTCTAGATTTTGTAGTCTTTTTTCTTAGTCTCCTAAAAATTTTCAGCTAGCTTCATCCACATCAAAATGTCCTCAACCAAAAACAATAGTAAACCAGGAAGAAGGACATAAATTCTCCCACTAAAACATAGCAGGCTCAACCACAAAGGACCATGAAAACATGGCAGCTGCACATTGCAAATGAGGCTGAGTTCTCAAAAGCTAGGAAGGCTCCATGATGGGTCATCTCCAAATGATAAGTGAGCACCTCTATTCCTATGAATACAATTTTGCTGGTCTGAAGATGTACGGGCACACTAAGCAAAGTATCTTACTTGTAAATGATAAGTCTATATTTGCGATATTTGATGACTGGGATAATTAACCATGAGGCCAGCACATTGGCCAGCAACTTTGGGTAGACAGTGATCCCCTCAGTAAACATCACTGCTCTTCAGAACCCTTTAGGAAACTACCTGAGCACTGGAGACTGCTATTTCTCTTCTTTCCATGCACATCCTTCAGTGTCTTCAAAATCTAACGAAAACTCACTTCCTCAGAATAATATTTCCTGAATAAGTCATAACTATCTCTGC
This sequence comes from Arctocebus calabarensis, assembly GCA_963573935.1. NCBI lineage: Eukaryota > Metazoa > Chordata > Mammalia > Primates > Lorisidae > Arctocebus > Arctocebus calabarensis. The sequence goes on along the minus strand of CAUYON010016206.1, from coordinate 9,011 downwards.
TTACTTCTTTCCAAGTGCCTTTCAACTTCATATGTGTAGTCTGTGCCCTGTTAATGTCTAATGCTAATCCTGTGCCATATATACGTGTCTCTCAGCCTGAAAATGCACACAGCGTAAGGTAAGAAAGGGCAAAGACTTCACTCACCTCTTGGGTCACTAACTGTGAACAAACACTGTTGAAAAATTCCTTTGCACTTTTGTGCCACATAAACACCTTGTGTGCCTTGCGTGCACTAATTCATTTGTCCCTCATACCACCCAGTGAAGCACTATACTTTTGAAGTTCAAAAACTTAGTAAGTAGTTGAGGCATCCAAAAATGTCTCTCAAACCATCCTCATTTTAAGTTCTCTCTGCTACCATCATAGTGCCTAAATGCTGTGGCCAAGGGCCAAGTTGAAAAGCACTATTTCAACTTAATTCAACCAACATTTTTTGAGAGTCTGTACTAAAAGAATTGTAATAGACACTGAAGAGCAGTGGGTCTCAACCAGGTGTAACTTTTCTCCCAGGAGACATTCAACGACATCCACAGACAATTTTGGTTGTCAAGGTTGGGAAGAAGGTGCTATTGGCATCTAGTAGGTCAAGGCCAGTGATACTACAAAGTGCTCTACAATGCTTAGGACGCCTCCCACCCCAAAGTGACAACAGTGCTGAGATTGAGAAACTCTGTTGTAGAAGATGATTTCAGAGATTAACATTACAGTTGGGACATTAAGTTTTGTGAGGACAGGGGCTCTATCTTTCTTATTCATAGTGTAACCCTCAGGTCAAGTACAACACCTGGCCCATAATAAGTACCTAGTGGCTGTATCTTACACTAAAACATACAGTGAAATAAAGAATGTAATTATACACATGACTTAGAGAGCATATGGAAAAGGAAAGTCTTATGGAAAATGCACAAACAAAGTGCTTTGGGGATTTGAGGTACAAGAAATTACATCCAATTAATAGAAAAAGAAAGACCACGCAGAAGACAGCATCTGAGGTGGAATTTAAAGGACAGTCAGGGTTTCAGCAGGAAGAGGGGTAAGAAAATCATGTGAAGGTAGAGGAACAACCTGAGAAAAACAGAGGCTAGCTGGGGAGGTGTCCTGGGAGGGAGGTGCAGGTTAGAAGCAGGAAAGCGATGAGAAATCATGGGAAAATAGATTGGGGCTTGTGGTTGTAACATACCACAAAGACCTGGGTAGCTAATTAGCATAGGGAATGGTAAGAAATAAGAGGCAGGCAGATGACTTGGAAGTCTTTTATAATAGTACTATGGTGATGTAATGAAGAAGCACTAACAGTTGGGTTCACAAAATTTTTGGAATATAAAAATCCACATTCTTGGCAAATAACTATGTAGAATTAATACATGGAATGAATAACCTAAAAATGAATACCTAGGTTTGATTCTACATAGAAAAAGGAAACTCAGTTTGAAAGGTTTGGGTATAAAAGGAATAATAACTTATTTTTGACATAAGTGCAAATGAGAGATGTTCAATAGTTCCACACTTCAAAGCACTGGGTTCTGGAGCACAGAATAAAAATGAAGGCCACTGAGAGAGACTTACAAGAATCTAAATGTTAATAATGATACCCATAAACATAAAACAGGGAAAAGGTCAAGCAAGAGGCCCAAATTCAGAACTGTGGAAAATTCCTTCATTTAGCAAAAGAAGGAAAGAAAACAAAAAAAATATCCAATAGACTCAGTACTACCATGAAACCAATTTATAATCACTCATACTTGCATATGAAAAATGAAACACAACTATAGCCTGGGATGAAAGAGGGAAGGGGAACAAGAGCAGAAGGGAGGGGAGTAGGTTGATAGAGGGAGGGTTAGTAGGGGGACCACACCGATGGAGCATATTGCAAGTACAAGTTGGATCTATCAGGTGTAGAACATAAATGTCTTAATGCTGTAATTGGGTAAAAGAGGTAAGAAGTATGTTGATTAGTAGCATGTAAGCATTCCAATTTGTACAAATAATCAACACAACAAATCCAACAATGGCATAAATGTATGTATGGTCTATGTACAAATGACTTAATAAAAAATAAATTAAAATTTAAAAAATGGAAGGGGATTAGGAAGTAAATAAAGTGATAAGGCTTATTATGATGAGATATTCATCAGGGTCCCCCAGAGAAATAGAACTAATAGGAGATACACACTGGACGTATACAGATCATATATTTACATACATATGAGAGAGACATTTATTATGGAAATTAACTCATGAGAGTATGGAGGCCAAAAAGTTCTGCTGTCTGAAAGCTGGTAGTGTGTTTCAGTTCAAATCTAAACTTCTGAGAACCAGAGAAGCTAATGGTGTATTTCTCACTCCAGGATGGCAAAAGCAGGATCCAAAGGCCTAAGAATCAGGAGTTCTGATGTTCAAGAATGTCCCAGTTAAAGAAGAGAAGAAAAATTCACCCTTCCTCCACCCTTCTGCTTCATTCAGTCCCTTGATGGATTGGATGAGATACATTCACGTGGGTGAGGGTGGAATCTTCTTTACTCAGTCTACTGATTCAGATTCTAATCTTTATAAAAACAGCCTCGCAGACACAATGAGGAAGAATGTTTTACTAGCTGTCTAGTTGGGCATCCCTTAGCCCAGTCAAGTTGACACGTAAAATTGACCAATACAGACAGCAATAGTAAAATAATTTTGTAATGTGCAGATTACTGATCTGTCTTTTCTTCGGAGCTGCTATTCCAATTGCATCTGCATGACCACTTTTAAATGGTGCCGATAATAAAAACAGGCAATTCACAGGGGAAGATATAGATTACTTAACAAAACAAATGTCTAGATTATAAACAGGTTACCTTCCAAATATTAATTTAGGTAATATTGAACTCAAAAATGCTTTCTTATCAAAGAAAAAGTTAAAAATTGCAATTAAACTTACAGACTTGGGTTCAGCGCCTGTGGCTCAAGTGGCTAAGGCACCAACCACATACACCTGAGCAGGGGGTTCAAATCCAGCCCAAGCCCACCAAACAGCAATGACGGCTGCAACCAAAAAAAATAGCCAGTCGTTGTGGCAGGCACCTGTAGTCCCAACTACTTGGGAGGCAGAGGCAGGAGAATCACTTGAGACCAGGAGGTGGAGGTTGCTGTGAGCTGTGATGCCAAAGTACTCTACCCAGGGCAATAGCTCAAGGCTCTGTCTAAAAAAAAACTTATAGATTTGGTTTTAACTTTAAAATTTATTAAAATTATAATATACTAAAATAAAAATGTATTTCAAATAGATCTATATTATTTTGAACATTGTTTTTTAAACAAAGATATGTGACTTTTTATTTATTCTCTTTGGTAATTATTCCTCCATTATCAATTTTGGAGGTTGAGAATATGTACTTTGGGGACCCAAAAATAGATGTTGCATTACAGAAACCAGCCCTCTCATTGGCATTTATATATATATACATTTTTTTTTTTACTCTATTTGCCTAAAAGATTAATTTGATAGCCTAGTTCCAAGCATAATAAATGGTACCACAAGAGATCCTTGTTATAAATCCCAAAGATCTCCCTGTCCCCAATATTTCTCCTTCTTATTTTAGGTAGTCATCATAAATCATGGTCTTAAGTTAAGGAATGCTTACAGCACACACATACACACACACACCACACAGAGGGTATTAATTCATGCAATAAATGTTTATTAGATGCTATAGGTAAAGGTGCCCTTATCCTGAAGAAAGAAAAAGAAAAGGAGTTGACCTCTACAAAGCTTACTGGCCATTGGCCACGACCTAGGGTTCCTGGGTGAATATGAGGCTTGGGCCGCAGCCCCCATGCTATCACAGGTAGGAGTCCTGCATTCTCAATTTTGAAGCCTTATGAAGTGAGTTGTGCCACTGCCTTGTCATAGCATCGCATCACATTCCTTCATCTGAGCAGGGAAAGGCCTGGTGTTACCCCAAACACAAAACCAAGCTGTCAGGACAGGACTGGAGCCAAGCTTCTGCCACTTTGTAATGTTTTTGTATCCAGGAGAGGGGGTGATGCTTATCTAATCATGCAGCTTAAAAGACCCATAGCCTAAGGGTCAGGCACCCTTTCCTGGAGTCTAACATCTGCACTTGCTAGATCTCTGCACAATGCCCGGTAATGCAATGAGCAACATGGGACCTGTTATTGCTGCTGTCTCTATGAGTTTTCCCTATAAACACTGCTCCAGCAGGCCTGGTGCATGTGCTGCTTGGCCATTTGCCCTTGACGCACAAGTACCAACAATAAATCAGGCATTGGAGACACAGAAGTAAACAAACCAGAAAGACCATGCGCTCCAGCATACCTTCTCCTGGGAAGAGAGAGAGCCAACAAACAAACAAACAAATAATGTAGCAAGTGTTGATAAGTGATAAAAGGAATAATAAAGCAGGAAGGAGGTAGAGTGGCCCTGGGGACACACAGGGGAGTTGATACCCATTTTTCTGATCAGTGAACTGAAAGAGGCAAAAGACTAAGCTGGGTGTATGCGTAGGGAAGAGCATTCTTGGCAAAGAGGACTGCGCTCAAGACCTTGAGGCAGGAGAATATTTGGTGTGTTTGAGGACCAGCAAAGAAGTTTCCCTAAGTGCTTTCTAGGAGATCAAGAAAAGGGGAAGAGAAATGAGAAATGAAGTCCTTCGGGCTGTGATAAAGGCTTTGGATTTTACTGTGATTCAGATGGAAAGCCATTGGAGAAAGCTGACTCAAATTTGAAAGAGATCCCTTGGACTTTCCACAGAGAAAAGGCAAGGTAAGGAGTATATGGATGAATCGTAGAAATGGTGAGGGGGCTAGTTGATTGCAATAATCTTGGCAAGAGATTTGGGTGCTTAGAGTAGGGTGAGTGGTAACAGACAGCAGGAAAAGAAATTGTGTTTGGGAAATATTTCCAAGATACATGGACAAGTTTTGCTAATGGATCTGATGTGGAACATAAAAGACAAAACTTAAGAATGATACAGTAGGCACGGCACCTGTGGCTCAGTGGGCTAAGGCGCCAGCCACGTACACCTGAGCTGGTGGGTTCGAATCCAGCCCAGGCCCATCAAACAACAAAGATGGCTGCAACCAAAAAATGGCTGGCCATTGTGGCAGGTGCCTGTAGTCCCAGCTACTTGGGAGGTGGAGGCAGGAGACTCTCTTGAGCCTAGGAATTGGAGGTTGCTGTGGGCTGTGATGCCATGGCACTCTATCCCGGGTGACAGCTTGAGGCTCTGTCTCAAAAAAAAAAAAAAAAAAAAAGAATGATACCGTAATTTTTGACTCAAACTACTGGAAGACATTTATTGACCCAGGGAAATTATAGGATGACCCCTTTTGTGGGGACAGATTGAGTTCTGGTTGGGACATGTTAAGTTTGAACTGTCTCTTAAACCAAGAGGAGATGCTACATAGAAAATTGCACACATAAGTCTGGTATTCAGAGAAATCATCTGGGCAGAGATATAAACTTTGAGAGTCACCAGCATACAGATAGCATTTAAGGTGACAGGCAAGATCACCTAGAATAACTATGCAAAAAATGTGGTCTAGAACCTCTGCAGATACCCAGGGTCCTGTCAGGAAGTTTACATAGTAAGCACTAATTTTATAATGATAACATTTGCCTTTTTTAAACTCTTATTCTCTCATCAATGTACAACTGAATTTTCCAAAGATTACATGAGATGCGTTATGGTGACAGCTTGAATGCAAAGGCAGATACGAGAATCCAGCTGTCTTCTATTAACCCAGATGCCAAAGAGATATCAATGTAAAACTATACTATTCTTAACAACATTTTTGCTTTAGAAAATACTATTATTCTTTACAAAAATTTCATGTATGTTAATAGTCATGGCTTTGAAATTGCTACTTTTTTTTAAATTTTTTGTGGCAGAGTCTCACTATGTCACCCTTAGTAGAGTGCTGTGGCATCACAGCTCACAGCAACCTCAAACTCTTGGGCTTAAGTGATTCTCTTGCCTCTGCCTCCCTGGTAGCTGGGACTACAGGTGCCCACCACAACACCAAGCTATTTTGTTGTTGCTGTTGTCATTGTTGTTTAGCAGGCGGGGCCAGGTTCAAACCCGCCAGCTCCGGTGTATGTGTCCAGCACCCTAACCACTGAGCAATGGATACCAAGCCACAAATTGCTACTTTTAACAAATTAGCAACTAGGGAGTGGGGCTAGCCAGATCCTTTGTGTCTTTGTCTTAGGAGAAGAGGAGGAAGAGCAGAGGAAAAGGGTTTATGTGTGGCTGTTAGGCCCTCCAACAATTTTTAAATTTCCCAGTTTCAAATTTTAATACAGTAATTCCAAAAGACATAAAGCATATGGGTAAACATTCTTTGGGATGCTTAATAATGCTTAAGAGTATAAAGAGGTCTAAGACCAAAGAGTCAGAGAAATGCTGACCTGGGGAGGAAGTATAGATGGGACAGAAAGGAAGTAAAAAAATGAGGTAAGATGTATGAGGAGAAACCAGCAGGAAGAGAGAGGAGGAGCCTCAAGTGAGGTGGGAAGTTAACCAAGAAAGTGTCCTGGAACTCAAGTGAGAAAAGTCTTTCAAGAAGGGAGGTGTTGAAAGAATACATGCTGCAGAACGACAAAGGAAAGTGAGAACTGGCAATTAGATTTGACAACACAGAAGTCAACAGTGACCTTGATAAAGGCATTTTATCAAATTGGTAAAGACAAAGGCCTGACTAGAGAGAATTCAAGAGCTAATGAGATGAGGGAAATGGAGAAGGATGTATAACCAACGTTTGATGAATTTAGTTTGAAAATAAAAAGCAGAAATATAGGATGGTGTTCAGAGTGGACATGACATCAAGTGAGAGCATCATTTCTCCAGATGAGCGCTATAATAGTGTATTTATATTATGGGAATTATCTCAAATTGAGGGAGGAAAATTAGAAACGCAAGAGAGAAGAGGCTCACTATAGAAGTCATGTCTTTGAGTTGACTAGAAGGATTGGGTGCAATGTATAAAAAAAGTATGGAGGCTCGGTGCCTGTGGCTCAATGGGCTAAGGCACCAGCCACATACACCTGAGCTGCTGGGTTCAAATCCAGCAGGGCCTGCCAAACAATAATGATGGCTGCAACCAAAAAAGAAATGGCTGGGCATTGTGGCTGGCACCTGTAGTCCTAGTTACTTGGGAGGTGGAGGCAGGAGACTCGCTCGAGCCCAGGAATTGGAGGTTGCTGTGAGCTGTGATGCCATGACACTCTATCCAGGGTAATAGCTTGAGGCTCTGTCTCAAAAAAAAAAAAAAAAAAAGGTATGGAGGAGAATATCGGAAGATGGCGGTGGAGACAGTCCCATAGCCCATCTCTCCCCAGTCAGCAGGTGAGAGGGTGGGAGCTCTAGATCTTTCCCTGTGTGAACTATTGGAGTGGATGGGCAGCTGGTGAGACACAGAGATTGGGAGGATTGGCGCATTTGAAATATAGTTCTTAACCATGGAAACTGTTGCAGACCATTTCCCCCTGCCCGGTAGAGGGGCAGCTGGCCCCTCCCACAGGGAAGACAGCAGGTCCCAACCCACAAGCTCTAATCAGAGAAAATTCCACTGAAGCATGGAACTCAGAGTTTGACGATCAGAAAGGGGCGCTGCTGGGAAGCACAGAGACCCCGGCAGCCCTGGCGTGAGCCGAGGGGTCTGAACTCAGACAGACTAACAAGTTGAAATGTCCAAAATGGCCACCGCCTTTTCCCCAGATCAATGAGAGAGAGAAAGAAAGGGTGACCAGCCAGCGTTACACTAGGCAGGGACCCTAGTGAAGCCTGAGAAGGGTGGAAAAGACAATTTGAGCTGTGGAAGCTGTGGAAGTTGGCAAGGAGGGCCCCTGGGCACTTCAGCTGGAGAATAACTGAAGTTCAAGTTCCCACCAACAGCCCTGCAAAGCCCCCTCCCCTCCAGCCTTCACGGCGGCTGGGAGGGGCTGCGAGCTGCAGCCATAGCAACCGCAGCCCTGGGTGCTGCTGCAGTCGCTCCGAAGCCGCTGCTACCATGAGCCCCAGTGCTGCTGCCCCACAAATAGTGACACCACTGCTACTGACACCGCTGCGGCCCGAGATCTGCAGCGACCGCGTAGCCCCTCCCCACCAGCCTTCACAGCCGCTGGGAGCAGCTGCCACCCGTGGCCATAGCTGCCATAGCAACAGCACTGCTTGTGCTGCCGGGGTCCCTCGGGCGGGCGCTCCAAAGCAAAGCCACTGCTACTGTGAGCATGGTGCCGCCGCCTGGCAAATAGTGACACCACCACCATCCCCCCACCGACACCACTGTGGCCACCGAGATCTGCAGTTACCGCAAGGCCCCTCCCCCGCAGTCACCACAAGCCCCGCTCCCATGCTCCCCTCTCACAGCAGATTGTTGTTACAGGATGGGACTGCCATTCTATATACATATAATTTTTTTTTTGAATATACTTTTCTTGGAGGCGCTATCAACAAATAATTCTTTACTTCACTTTCTTTTCTTAGACTATTTTTATTACCTCCTATTCTCAACTGAACATTCTTCCTCCTCTCCCACATTAATTTCTTTGTTCTCTCTCCCCCTCCTCTCCCTCCCTTCTTATAGCTTCTAAGAGTGCTTATATCATATTTGCTAGAGCCTTTCTTCCTCGCTATTCTCAAGTATTTTATAAGAAGCATTTTAATTGTAGAATTCTTTTTTTTTTCTTCTTAGCTGTTGTACTGTGATTGGCTGTTTGTTTGTTATGTTTTTTTGTATGTCGGTGTTTCTGACTGCAGGCGCATCTGTGGGCTTAGGCGTCTGGTAGCCCTTCTACGAATGTATTAGCCCATTTGCTATTAATGTGATTGGTGTTATAAATGTTTTCCTTGCCAGCTTGATACTTCACTTCACCCCCTGCCCAGGATTGGAAGTCTAGAACTCCAACTCATCCACAATCCAGACTGAATGCATTTACAATTGGACTGGAACTCTTGAACTGTACAGGCTGCAGTCACCACACCAGTACCTTGGTGGAGGGCTGGTCAAC
>CAUYON010016205.1:0-14451 GCA_963573935.1 Arctocebus calabarensis | reverse complement strand
CAATCCAGGAATGGATTAACAAGCTATGGTATATGTACACTATGGAATACTATTCAGCCATTAAAAAAAAAATGGAGACTTTACAGCCTTTGTATTAACCTGGATGGAAGTGGAACACATTATTTTTAGTAAAGCATCTCAAGAATGGAGAAGCATGAATCCCATGTACTCAAGTTTGATATGAGGACAATTAACGACAATTATTGACACTGTGGGGGTGAAGGAAAGGGAGAGCAGAAAGAGGAAGAATGAGGGAGGGGTGGGGAAAGGAAGAGTAGAGAGAGGGAAGGAGTGAGGGGGGTGGGGTCTTGGGGTCTTGATGTGTGCCACACCTTTTGGGGGCAAAACACAATTGTAAGAGGGACTTTTCCCAACAAATGCAACCAGTGTAACATGGTTTCTTGTACCCTCAATGAATCCCCAACAATAAAAAAATAATAAAAATAAAAAAAAATTGGAAACAACCTGATGATCCACGAAAAAGAGAATGAATAGACTGTAGTAAATTTTACATAATGATGATCCACGAAAAAGAGAATGAACAGACTGTAGTAAATTTTACATAATGTAATACTACTGAGAAATAAAAAGGAATAAATTCATCATACACAGAACAACATAAATGAATCTTAAAAGCATTATGATAAATAAAATAAGACAGCAAAAAAGAAAAAGAGAGGAGAAGCTACTAGATAATTCTATTCACAAGAAATTCAGTAACCATCAAAATTAGTCTATAAAGGTAGAAGTCAAGACAATGGCTGCCTATGGTGGTTGGTTGTCTGGGATGATGTAAATATCCTGCATCTTGGGAGTGGAGATACATCACTCAGGTTTCCTTCGAAAAAAAGAACCTACTGCCACCTCTGTTTGATGTGCGATTGCTCCAGAACTCTCCATCAAAAACCTCAAACTCTGCTGTGGTCTGCAGCATCTACTCAATCCTTTTTTCTTCTCTCCTTTCACCAAGGACAGGCTATTCTTGCCTATTTCTACCACCGTCCCTTTATCCTTCACAGGCATTTCTCCCAATAACTCTCTTCTATGTAGCACATATAATACCACTGACATCTGCTTCTCAGATGATTTATGCAGTTTGGGGTTATATAATTATATATTTGCCCAAACTGATAGACTTATATATACACTTGAGATTTGTACATTTCCCAATATAAGAATTTTGCATTTAAAAGTTAAAATCACTATACTGGTAGGATTGCAAACTAATATAGCCCCTATGGGAAGAAGTATGGAGAACTGTCAGAGCTAAAAGTAGACCTTCCATTTGATCCCACAATCCACTACTTAGTATTTACCCAGAAGAAAACAATCATTTTACCATAAAGACATTTGCACTAGAATGTGCACTAGAATGTTCATGGCAGCTCAATGCACAATTGTCAAAATATGAAATCAGCCCAAGTGCCCATTAACACATGAATAGATTAATAAACAGTGGCACATGTATACTAGGGAATACTATTCAGTCATAAAAATGATGGAGACTTTACATATTTTGCATTTACCTGGATGGAGTTGAAGAACACTCTTCTTAGTAAGGTATCACAAGAATGGAAAAGCAGGTATCTAATGTACACAATACTACTATTATTAAACCAACAGCTAAACAACTACATGCCCACATGAAAAAAAAAATTAAATTCAAGTAGGGGGGAGGGGGAGAAGGGAGGGGCATTGGTAAGCTCTCCCCTAATGAGCACAGTGGAAGGGTATAGAGTAAAACCCCTTCAGTGAAGGGCTAAACTACGGCTTGGTCTTTACCTAACAAATGCAGACAATGTAACCTAATCATTTGTACCCTCAGTCTGAAATTTAAATCTTCATAGACATTCTATTTTGAAATCTGGAAGTACTCTTGTGTAATATGTCAGTATTGTAAAAAATACTTGGCAATCTATCCAAAATAACACTTCAGTAACAGACATCAACGTCAAGGCATAGACATACGACTTCACAGTGTTGTTTGTTACAGAGCAGGTGCAGGCACAGAGATGCTTTAAGACCAATGGATGGGGGTTGAAATATTAGATGGTATGCTAGTTCCACTGGTCGTGTTTCTCCTGGGCCGAAGCCCAACTTCACACAATTTATACCTCGGTATTCATTGGTAAATTACTTTAAAACTCAGAGTTATATACAAGCAGTCAAAATGAAAGGGGTACTCAACAAGCTCTGAATAGTCCACTGCATCAGTCAACTGCAGTGTTCATTTTTACCCCCTCTTTACTTTCTTCACATATATGGAAAGCAATACATCTCCATTTTTTTTTCAACACTAAATTCTTTCCTATTCGTGAAGGTTACATTTGCCTCAACAGTATACATTTCTTTTCTGAAGATTGAAATACAATTGCTTTAAATAACTCTGCAGACATGAGACTTCTGGAAAGTTCTTTCTTTCACTCTTTCTCAACCTACCACATTGTTTTCTTCTTGAATGGCTTACCCTCCCCCCCACATTAGCCCTTCTCTGTTTCATAGCTCAATACCATTTGACTCTGATATGTAATACAATTAGTTATAAACCATATAGATTTTAGTAAAAGGCTGTAATTATCACTTTCATTATACAGAGTAAGTGAACTTTTCTGTGATCATTTCAGGAGAAGGAACAGATGAGAAGGCCAAGACTAATTCAAAGTTAAAATGACACTGACAGGGAGAGGCAGCAGCCCGGAGCTTTTCTTCTTCCTCTAGGAAAATAGTGAAAACAATGGCAAACTCTCATTAGTGATCATCAAAGTTTTATTTGTCACCTGCTTTACCAGGACCTGCACTCAGTACAGAAGAGAACACAGAAACAAAACGTCCTTGACTCTCAAGGAACTCTCAGTCCAACGGGAATGACAGACAAATTTACAGTAATTTTCTTAGTGTAAATAATTTACTTTAGAAATACAGTAAAATACAGAAGTGCTCTGTTGAACTCACAGACTGGGCCCCATGTTGCTCGTTTTGAAAGACAAAATGTCCTGGACCACTAAGGAGACGATTGCATTCAGATTATTATGAAAGAGAAAGTGTTCAACAAGAAACGTCTCAAACAAGATGGAGAAACCATGGGTTTTTCTAATTAAATAAAGTAGTCAAAGGATAGTCAAGAGGAAAGATGGAGATTAATTTTTTTTTTTTGAGGTAGAGTCTCAAGCAGTTCCCCTGGTTTGAGGGCCATGCTGTCATAGCACACAGCAACCTCCAATTCTTGGGCTCCAATGATCCTCTTGCCTCAGTTTTTCTGTTTTTGTTTTTTTATTTTTTTATAGAGAAAGCTTTTGCTTTTGCTCAAGCTGGTCCCTAAATCATGAGCAAGCAATTGACCTGCCCTGGTCTCCCAGTGCTAAGATTACAGTGTGGGCCATCACACTAGCTGAGATTAATCTTACTTGAATATGTGAGGGTAGGTTGGTTCTTTGCAAACATAGAAGGTAGGCGATATCTCTATCATTGCTGCTGTCTGGACCACATGCCTCAGATAACATTCAGCATTTGAACATTTTCTTGAATGCCCTACAACTTCATCCTCCTGTGATGTCTCATTTCTGCAGGAAACAAGCAGTGTGTATGTGCTGGGAAGATGGGGATGAAGAGTTCCCAGGAAGACCATCCTTGACCTGAGTGTTGGAAGTGGAAATAGGAAGCACTCATATAAAAAACATGGAAACAATATTCTAGGAAGATTTTTTTTTTAAAAGCCAGGAAAATTTGGTGAATATGAGATAATTTGTAATGGCAGAATTATAGGGTCTGAGTCAGCACATGGCAGGAACTGCGTGGGAAACATGTAAATGATAGGATTGAGGAAAAAATTTCAAGGTGCCTGGATTTTAAGTTGAAGGCTTTAGGGAATTATTGGCCTCTTTTTAAAAAGAACATAATATGATAAGATTTGAATGTAGAAGAATTAATTTGAAAAATGTTGATAGCATGTAAAACAGATAATGAAAATCACTCCTAAAGGCAGGGAGAATGGAAAGGAGGCTGCCTTATAACAAGTAGGATGAATGTTGGAAGTCTGAACAAAGATTCCAACAGTGAGCCCCTGTAACAGATCATTAATGCCTATGGAACAGAATTTTATGGTTTGTCATTTATAGGTGGGCTATACACATATATTATCAATTCCCTATTAATTTACATAGAAAAACTCACTATTTGGCTAAGCACCTAAAACACCAGTCCCTAACTTGTAAGGTACAAGGAACTGTTTTTTAGAAGACAAGGTTTCCAAGGACTGGGGGTGGAAAGATGGTTTCAGGACTATAAAAGTACATTACATTTATTGTGCACTTTTTTTGTATTATTTTTACATTGTAAGATATACTGGAATAATAATACACCTCTCTATAACACAGATCAGTGGCAGCCCTGAGTGCCTTCTCCTGAAAATAGACAGTCGGATCTGAGGGAGCGATGGGAGATAGCAGCACCCAACGAGTGTCACTACTACAAAGCCTACCATCCAGATGCAGCTTAATTAAAATGAGTCACTTGCCACTCATTGATAGGGTTTGATATGAGTATGCAGGCAACTGATTTGCTGTGGTCCCTGTGCACTCAAACCTTATGACAGTGATAATCTGTTCTTGCAGTGGCTCCACCTCACATCATCAGGCATTAGATTCTCATAAGGGACCTGCCACCTACAGCCCTTGTACACAGAGTTTACAGCAGAGTTCCTGCTCCTATGAGAATCTAATGCCACATGGGAGTGATGGGGAGTGTCTGTAAAAACAGATGAAGCTTCGCTCCGTGACGCTGCTCCCCTGTTCTGGGGCCCAGTTCCTAACAGGCCACAGACCTGAACTGATCCCTCACCTGGGGGCTGCAGCTCTGAAACACCAGATGTTAGAAGTCATCGTTATATGAGTTTCCTTGGCAACTTGAAGCTATTTGATACAATATTTAGTACATACTTATTCTCCCCCTGCCCTTTATTTTTCTATTGTTTTTTATTTTGGTTCTATGTACCTACATATATACCTGTAGTTCTGTAGACATTTATTAAGTTCTCTCTTTCTCACTATACATAATATATATAACTAGATAGATGCGTGTGTGTCTGTATCTGTGTCTCCCTTCACTGCCACAAACTCCAATTACCAAGTTTTAAGGAGAGAATCATCCTTTGGATTATTGTGTGGACCTGGGTCAGCACTTTCACCTTTTATATACTCAGTAAATTAAAAAGCACATGCACACATCATTCTGATTGGTAACTTTGGGTCAGAAAATCAGTGTATTCTAATAACTGACATTCAGAATCTAACATGCAAATTATATCAATTTACATGTAAATGTAAATATGTAGTGCACATTTAAATATATTTACATAATGCGTGTTTAATATATTTACATTGAAATTCAGCTAGGAGTGAAATCTGAACACGTAAATTGCTGACATTTGAGTAAGCTCCGTGTCAGCAAAAGACGTTAAATTGTTAGGGAAAAAAAAAAAAAAAACGAACATCTCTGCAAAAGCTGCAGTATGCTTACCTGGAGAATATTCTCATTAGAATCAGGCTATACTATCCTATTATTGCAAATATACATGTATTTTCATAAAGAAGAAAAAATTATAATATCATTCATCATGTAATTCAGTCTAGATGCAAGAGGCTTAGCAAATGGTACCCAACAGTCATGGAGGCAGCCATACATCATTAAAACAGACGTGTGCACCAGGGATGCAGGAACACTGAGCAGAACTACTTGTGGTGTCAGTTCATATAGGAGAACTGTGCACATATTGTAGATGTGAGAGTCTTGTTTGCTTTGGCTAAAATGTAATCACCATCTCTAGAGATAAGATAAAATAAAAGGTGAGCCAAAGCTATATCCAAGAGATATATCTTCATTTATCTGGTTTGTCTGTACTGAAGGCACAGAATGAAAAGTGAATGCATTGAAGTCACTGACCAGACTCTGCCTAGTCAGTCGCGCTGAGCTGATTTTTCACGCATTTAATCTAAACGGAGTGCTGTTATCAGCCTCAAAGAGGGCTTGTTTATAAACCTGATTTCCTTTGCATGAAGAAATAGGTTGGGCTAAATAATTGGGATTACAAGAAATACCCATGTTTTTCTTCCTTTTATTCCATTTCCATTTCTAAAAAAAAATGGGGATGATAGACCGTGGCATGCTCTCCCGATAAGCTCACTGTTATCACTATAGTTCTCCTAGAATTATTTTGAAATTGATACGCATCTATCTCCAAAGGCCACTTGTCATTGGTTCTGCACGGTAGGAAATCAGGATGTACATCATCAGGGAAGCAGCACACTCCTGAGGTAATCAGAAGTGATCTCCTGTTAGGTCTCCGAAACAACTAAGCAATTCACCTGGCTGTTTAAAACCCGGCTAAATTCTATGAGCATCAAATTATAAAAATGACCATATTAAATAGGGAAAATGTACCATTGTCAATGTTCTACTGCAAAGTGATATACAACAATTGCTAATAGATGATGTTTGTTTTAATTCAAAATCTGCTTCTTATCCCATAGAATTGAGCAAAGGATTTACCCTTTCTGTGCCCAAGTGTGCTTGGATTGAACTTGATAGTAGGGAATATTTACCAAACAGAGAAAATTAAATTTGGTAAATTTAATTTTAAATATTATTGTATAATACCAGTATTGTATCAGAAAGATTATTGTATTATAAAGATTAAATGTATATAAATTGGCTCAAAATCAGTGTTCTGGACTTGATTCAATAACCTTATTACAGTTGTCTAATCTTATTAAAGTTAGGCTTTTAGGACACTTGTAAATATATCAAATGATAGTAATTATGTTACTCAATAAAAATGAGGGAAATAAGTGATAGTATAAAATGCTAAAAAAACAGGGCAGTGCCTGTGGCTCAGTGGGTAGGGCACTGGCCCCATATACCGAGGCTGGCAGGTTTGAACCTGGCCCCAGACAAACTTTTACAAAAAATAGCCAGGCATTGTGGTGGGTGCCTGTAATCCCAGCTGCTTGGGAGGCTGAGTCAAGAGGATTGCCTGGGCCCTGGAGTTGGAGGTTACTGTGAGTTGTGATGTCACAGTACTCTACTGAGGGCAACAGGGTGAGACTCTGTCTCTAAAAAAAAAAAAAAAAGCTATAAAACCAAACATCATTAGTTTTTTGCTAGTGACGTTTCAAGGTTTCCATAAAGTATCTTGATTCTCTTTCAATTTAGTGGCTTAGATTTTTAGTTGTTAATTCAAATATATGTAAAAGTCTAAAACACTTAGGGCTAAAGTCCTAGCCCTAATCCTAAACTTTTCGTAATACACTTAATTTATTTGCATCCCTTTAAACTGGATAAGAAAAATGGACAAGTTTTTAATAATAATCAAATTAATTCAAAATTTTTAAGTGAACTCCAAAAGACCAGAGAAATTATCTTAAGTGCAATTTAAATGAACCAAAGTAGATTTATTTTAAATCTATATTGCAATGTTTCATACTTTAATTAACATTTTGGCTATTCATTTTAGTAACTATGTTCTAACTTGGCCACATAATAGTCATAATTACATTTTACATTTTGATAGAGAATTATGAGTACTTACTGAGCCATATTAATGCACTCATTAAATGTATTTTCGGTTATAAACACATTTAGATGCTGTCAAATTCAGTTTTATAAAAAGAAAGAAATCTCAAGCATAACACTTAAAAATTCAAGTCACAATTATAATTTGGCAAATTAAAGAAAACTGAAACTCCATTTTCAAAGCACATGAAAGAGGTATGCTTTTGAAAGCAGCCATATACTATATTTCAGTTGTTTTCTCAACCTGTTACTGTACTATTTTCTTAAGTAGAGATTTATCAACTATAATTTCTATTTGTATTTACCTTAAAATTTCTTAAAATTTTGACATAATCCAATACAATTACAACTCTCAGCTAAGGGATTCCAAGGTCACAATATCTAACAACATCAGAGTAAAATTATTATTCTCACTAAATGTAGCACTTCAATTTATTGACAAAACACATGAAATTGTTTTTTGTATTTTTGCAGTATTTGGCTGGGGCTGAGTTTGAACCCTCCACTTCCAGCATATGGGGCTGGTGCCCTACTCATTTGAGCCACAGGTACCACGCAAAACACATGAAAATTTCTGTAACAATCTGAATTTAATGGAAAGTCCACTTCCCTTATTATCTCACTAAAACTGTACTAGTTTATGTACTAAGGAGGACTTTTAAAAAGATTCTAATCAAAAATTGCATCCATATATAGAAGTAATGAGCTTCAGAGTACAGCACAGTGTTTATAACATATGAATAAATAAATATATCTACAAATAAACTAAGTAAAAATAGCTATATGTATTCTTTATATTTTCCTATTCATTGTGACTACTTGGCTCTTATCACCAATCAGATATAATTTCTTGCATACATATCTTTTCCATTTTTGTATCTCTAATCCTGATGGATATAATAGGTACTCAATAAATATTGGCAATTGGGAAATAAGAAAGGAAAATAGGAAAAAATGAAGTAAAAATACAATGCAATAAGAAAAAAAGGAAGAAAAATTTATCTAATTGACATAGTTAAATTTACATATTTGATGTTGATTTTAAAACTCCCTGCATTATAATGGCAATTTCCATTTTTATTTCCTACTTTAAAACAAAATAAGGTACCAAATATGTATGGTATATAATCCTTTAAAGTTCAAGAGTTATAGAACCTCAAATATCTTGGCTTTTAAGCAGATGTAGTGAAATACAAAACTCCTTCATCACATACATTTATTTCTTAATTACATTAATGTCAAATCAAAACAAAAACATAAAGATGGTAGAATCAAACTGGATAATTTGGGCGGTGCCTGTGGCTCAGTGAGTAGGAGGCCAGCCCCATATACCGGTTTGAACCCAGCCCTGGACAAACTGCAACAAAAAATAGCCAGGCCTTGTAAGGCAAGAGAATTGCCTAAGCCCAAGAGCTGGAGGTTGCTGTGAGCTGTGATGGCACAGCACTTTACTGAAGGCGATAAAGTGAGACTCTTTTCTCAAAAAAAAAAAAAAAAACCTGGATCATTCATGTGCCTTTCTCAATATTTGATAAAATGTACTTTATATTCACTGCATCCAAACAAGGAAAAGAGAAAGCTACAAGAAGCAAACCAGACTTTAGATTGGTGTAGGTCCGGAGTGGGGAACCTGCGGTCAAAGGGTCACATGTCGCCATCAGAGCCCCAAGTGAACCCCGTTGACCAAATTCAAGCTTCACAGAACAAATCCCTTTAGCTTCCCATTTTATTCCAACCCACCCCCACAAAGGATGTAAATGAAAGCATATAAATAACAGAAATATTGAATGTTACCAAGGATCACTAAGTTTGGCGAAGTTTAGAGAGAAGTTTATGGATGATGCGGTTGTTGGCACCAAGGACAGTGGTGCGGGGAGAGAGGACAGTGGGTGGGGCAGAAAGGTGAGAGTGAAATTCCCATCCCTACCTGTCCATTCAATTCCTCATCAAGTAGAGATAAAACATTAATGCACAAGCACTGTTCATCTTCTTTGTGCAGAAAGACAAGAGGGAAGGCAAAATGATCCTAGTATCAGAGTTATCACTCCCAGCACTAACGATGGATTCAGTAAACACAGAAACAAAAGAAAACATGCACTCGGGGTCCTCTGAAGGAGCAGAAACCCCAGGGAGAAGCTGCAAGGCAAACCCAGTTAAAGTCTCCCCATTCTACTATCTTGCCTATGGAAACGATTAACCTCATAATTCATGCATTATTTATCAAGTTCTCTTTCTCCTTGATGACTCCCAGAAGCATGGAACTGATAAATGCAGGCTCTGGTTGGGCTCTTTCATCTCAGCAAGGCTTAGAAATGCATGCTGAATTGGAGCAGCGACCCGCTGTTCCAGGATATGACCTTAGAAGGGAAGACGCCTCTTCACAGTGGGTTTAGTGAGTACTTAATAGAGACAGCAAGCAACAGCGGCCAGGACCTTCCACAAGGCTGGAGAGCAGATGTTCCGGCTACAGAAAATAAAATAGGAAATTACCTCCTTTTACCTCTCACACAGCTGCCGGAAATAAGGGGTATGTGTATGGGAAGAAACACTTCACATACCGCTGTGGTTTCATGTATCCCCTTTAAACTCTTGGTGTCAGTTTAATGTGTGACTTGGTGTCAGTTTAATGTTTAGTGTGAAGTCGGTGGGCCTTCTGGGAGGTGTTTAAAGCTTGGGGATCTTCCCCCATGAATGAATGAATGCTGCTATCCGGGGACTTCCTGGAGCAAGTTCTGTCTCTCTTCTGCTCTTCTGACATGTGAGGACATGCAGTTGTTAAGGCACCACTGGAGTGGCAGAGACTGTATCAGACTATGAAAACTGAGCCTGCCAGAGCCTTGACCTTGAGCTTCCCAGCGTACAGAACTGTGAGAAAGTACATTGGTGTTTCTGGATAAGCTGCCCAGTCTGTGGTATTTTGTGATGGCAGCACAAATGATCCAGGATCAGAATAGATTAAAGTTTGGCCCTACCAGTCCTCTGTAGTATCTTTTATTATAGAAACAAATAATCTCCACCTCTCAGTTACTTATAATAACTCTTCTTGCTCATGTTACAAGAAGATTTTTTTTTTTGAGACAGAGTCTCAAGTTGTCACTCTGGGTAGAGTGCTGTGGCATCATAGCTCACAACAACCTCCAACTCAGACTCAAGCAATCCTCTTGCCTCAGTTTTTTCTATTTTTAGTAGAAATGGGATCTCACTTTTACTTAGGCTGGTCTCAAACTTGTGAGCTCAAGCAATCCACGGCCTCCCAGAGTGCTAGGATTACAGGCGTAAGCCATCATGTCTGGCCCACAGGAGAATTTATTTTTTACTTAATTTTTATTAAATCATAACTGTATACATTTATGGGGTTACAAGAGGTTTTTCCACACCACAGGTCTCATCTCTTTATCTCCTGTCTCCTTCTTCTGGCACCCAGGGTAAAGCAACACAACTACCTAAAGCAGAAAGGTGAGAGGCAGTAAGCGAAACACAGAACTTATTTTGAAAACCTGCCCTAATGTGCAAATGTCACATTTGCTCATATGCCATTGGCCAAAGCGAGTCACAGGCTCAATGTCAAGATTAACATGATGAGAATATATATTCTACCTACAGGAGAGACATGGCAAAGTCAAATGGCAAAAAACATGTGATTTCCTCACAGAAAAGAAGGAAGTAGGAAAAATAATCCAGTCTTGCAGGCCTTGTTAACTATGAGACAAATGTAAAAAATGTACAGGAGGGCGGTGCCTGTGGCTCAGTGAGTAGGGCACTGGCCCCATATAAGGAGGGTGGTGGGTTCAAACCCAGCCCCAGCCAAATTGCAACAAAAAAATATAGACAGGCGTTGTGGTGGGTGCCTGTAGTCCCAGCTGCTCAGGAGGCTGAGGCAAGAGAATCGCCTAAGCCCAGGAGTTGGAGGTTGCTGTGAGCTGCGTGACGCCACGACACTCTACTGACGGCAATAAAGTGAGACTCTGTCTCTAAAAAAAAGAATGTACAAGAAAACTATGCAAAAAACAAAAAAGAAAACCTAAACCATTAGGATGACAATCATTTCCAAAAGAAATATAATTTGAAAATTAAAGAAAACAGCAAGTGTTTTATATTTTAGAATAAATTAATGCAAACTGTGATGCAATAAGCTGAAATGGTAAAACAACAGGGTAAGCAACAAGTAAAAAGGAATATGGGATGGATAAATAAATTAAAAAAGGAATAAACACATAAATAATAGTTAACAGGTGACACATAAAAATACAATATACATTTTCCATAAAAGGAAAAAGCTTTAAACATGAGATTACAAAGGGCATAACTTTTCCATGTCAGATAGTATAAGAATATCATTAAAATTTATAATGTTTAAATGCATTCATTGATTTATTCATTGGGTCGTTCAACAAATATTTGTCAGTTGCCAGCTATTTACCAGTGATTGCTCTAGGTGCTGGAGATACAACAGCACTAAACAAAACAAATAAATCTCTGAATGCTAATCAAAGAAAACATGAAAACTCAAGGACAAAAAAAGAATTGTTTGAACATTTGTAATAAAAAGCAAATAGCTGACATAGGGGAAAGAATCAGGCTAGATTCTAATTAATTTAAAGCAGCATTTGATACTCCAAAAGAGAAGAAAATGTTTATAAAATCCTGAGTGAATTATAAAAAGAAATTATGTATGATAATATCATAATCTTTCTATAATATTGCTTTTAAACCATTGGTCCAATTTCCCCCTAGATATTTTGCCCTTATATTGTTACTAATAATCATAAGTCATATGTTAGTCAAAACTACTTTTAAAACATTCTTACATTTGAAATCCTTATACTGATCTTCAGTTCATTACATTCTCCCCAAATAAGCTACATGTCTTTTAAATTTATTCTTCTTTTAATTAATTTTTTGATGTGTCATTAACATCTCTTAGGACAAGATTTATTTTTAATTCAGTGGAAGTCAACTGCCAAGATAACAAATACTATCACAGTATGATGTTTTTATATTACCATAATCACATATTTTTTATAACTAATTCATATAGACCTTTTTTTCACTTTATGATTTAAATTACCTTATTTCTGAGGTTGAAATTATTTTATTTTCATTAGGTAGTAAAAAAAAAGTCTATAGTCTAATTTACTTAAAATTAGATAATCTACAAATATATAATAAATTTATAATGTATTATAAAATCATAAGTATTATATGAAACAAAAGTAAAGCAGGCTAAAGAAATAGGGAATGCCAGCAGGGGTGGGGAGCTATCATTTTGAGTGGAGTAATGATGGAGTTGGAGGTACTAGGTGAGATTGAAATGATGGAACAAGATGAAAAGAGAAAAGCAATTCCTTGTCACTATCAGCTGAGTTGTGGTGTTTTCTTGTTCAATATAAACATGGAACACTAATAGCATGCATGACTACTCTGGCTATGATGGATTAAGAAGAAAAAAAAAGATCATTTTGCCACCATGTCTAAATACAGAAAAAACATTAACGTTGTTTGCACTTCAGAAATATCTAACATCTTGGTATCCTGACTAATAACAACACAAACTACAGCTCTAGCCTGCATCCATTCTTCTTGTATTTTAAATAAGACTTACTATGATTGCCAATCATAGAATCCCTATACAACCTACAGCATCCAAACCTACAGCAAAGTCCTGATTTCCAAACTCTTTCTAAAATCACCCAATATAAACCCATATCCTAATGAAAACCTTCTGTTATACACCCTCCCTCAGATGCCCTGTAGCTCTTCCTGGAGGACAGTGTTCCTCCTCTAACTGAGCACCAAAGTCAACTTGTTCAATGATTGCTTTCTCATTGATGATGTTTTGATGGCCGAAAAACAAATAAGAAATGAGAGACAATGAAAAAGTGATAAACCCAATAAATAGAAACAGCTAAGAGAACGAGGGTGGAGAACAGAAAGGAAGTGAAGGTTGGAACTCGAGTAGCATGGATGAAATATCTCTCCATTTTCCTGCGTCCTGTTCAATTTCTTTCATCAATGTTTTTTAGTTTTCATGACAGAGACCTTTAACATCTTTGGTTAAGTTTATTTCTAGGAATTTTGTTTTATTTGTAGCTGTTGTAAACAGGATACTTTCTTGATTTCTTTTACAGATGTTTTACTGTTGACATATAGCTTACAGAACTTTGATGTTGGCTTTATATCCTGCAACTTTACTGAATTTGCTTATCAGTTCGAGCCCTCATCCAAACCCAAACCTTCTTCATCCCCAGACCTCCTGATCCAGACCATCATCAGAGGCCAGGCTTTAATCCCTTGCTACATGTACACAATAGACTATTATATAGCCACAAAAAAGAATGAAATCCTGTCATTAGCGACAACATGGATGGGGTTGGAGAACATAAAGTGAAATAAGCCAAGCACTGAAAGAAAAATATTGCATGTTCTCATTTATATGTGGGAGATGAAAAATAAAAACAATTGATCTCATAGAGAGAGAGAGTAGAATGAAGGTTACCAGAGGCTGGGAAGCGTGGGGCAAGGGAGCGGGTGTGAAGATGGTTACTGGGTGCAGTAATAGAGTTAGATTGCTAAATAGAATGAACTGTGTGTGTATAGCACAAATAAGTGACTATAATTAACAATAAATTAAGGCATACTTTAAAATAACTAAAAGATTATAATTAGAATGTTCCTAATACAAGGAAAAGATAAATGACTGAGGTGATGGATACCTTAGTTATTCTTTTTTTGTGGTTCGTTTTGTTTATTTTTACATATACATGTGTTAATTAGGTTTCCACTTTTTGCCTTCACAGAATTTAAAAGGCTTAAAATTTAATAACAATAACAATGTTTAAGATAAGGACTAGAAACAAAAACCACATGAAGAATAAACGAAGATTA